>JARQSW010000048.1:350337-488755 GCA_030142375.1 Calameuta pallipes
CTAGGTCCACCACACTCGTTCTCAGTCACCTGCAATGATAACCCCAACTTATTATACGTCATATTTTTGGACTTTTTAAGGGCTGTCGAATGCGCCTAGTCGCAATTCAATCGGACCGTCCTTTCTGAAAAACGACCCCCTTATATACTTTTCTTATGTTTTACAAGTTCAATTGCTTTAGAAACTGTTCTTTATGGATTATAAAAATATATCATGCTATAAATTTCAATTTTCAAATTTTTTTTTGTTCTTGGGCTGCACTTCTAGGTCCCAAAAAACAACCCCCAATGCAAGTATAAACATAGGGAAATAGTTCTCGATTCATGAATGACCGCCAAGTTATACGTTCGTGATCACGTTCAGCTCGGCTACCACGGGATACGCATTATCGACGGAGACGATGATCACAAAATCCTATTCCTAAACTCGCCGCTACGGTGTAGATCATGTTTTTTTATTTCCTAAAACCGTAGCGTTGTGAATCTCCCTACTCATCTCTGTTTCCATGTCCACCATGGTCGAATTCATTCAAATTCATGAGAACATTTTGAAACGATTTCGCAATACAGCACTGGAATTTCAACGTTCAGTAACTTTACTGAAATGAGAACGGTTTCGGAATACACCCCTGGTCTATTTATCTTCTGCTAACGTATGAATTGTGGAGTGAGCGATTGTGGATCGAGTTTGACATACGTCAACGATTGTAGGTAATAGTTAGCATAGGATGATTATTGGAAGACCATTATTTTTTTTCTTATCACTGTACCTACTGTTGGTCCATCTTATGAATCTAGTTAACCGACAGAGTTTTATTCAGATGTCAGTAAGGTAGAAAATTCATGTCCGTCCTTGCCTATTACGGATTCTATAATGAACTATAATAATATATTTATATTATTAAAACATACTATAAACCATAACAAAATTTGTATACAGTAGTAAAAACTGAAATTCTTATTTTACGTTAATTTATTTGCCCCATGTAGTGTCTCGCTCCAAGTACATGTAACCGGCTATACAGGACACAAACCGCCAAGACTCTGTAACCGAGTCAACTCTTATATCTGTGTTTTCAATCAAATATCTTATGAACCGCTGTATATGAGAAAAAGTCATTGACACATTAACTATAGGAATTGAAGATTCTGAACCGATTGCCATCAAAATCAATACGATTAGTGTAGCCGTTGCGACGTCTTCGCACGGTTATTTACTTTTCTACATAACAGATGATACGCGGTGGAGTCTTGCGCCAAGTACAGGCAAACGGCGGTACAGCCAAGGCGACGAAGCAAATCACGTAACTGAGCGTCATTAATGGCGTCCTGATTGTTGACGTCGTGCGGTGAGGTAAGAGAGGAAAATGTTTGGTGACACTTTACCTTCCTCGACCCGTGCGTGCAACGGAAAAGGCACTACGGTATGAGCGAAAGACCAAACTTCGCGAGAGCTTTGCTAGCGTCATATCGCCGACTCGTTCGCACTAATGCTCGGCAAAAAGGACGCAACGAGCGACGCTGTGGCGTTTCGCTTACGCCATTGTATCCTCCTTTCCGCTGCTTGCACGGCCTGAGGTACGTAAATAATCCTACACACTCTCCTCTCTTGCCTTTATCACACGGCATCAACAAATTGGATACCATTAATGACGCATTTTTCTTTTAAAATTTGTATATATTTTTACGTATTTCAAAAAAACAATTACAATTTAAATTTATATGCCTTTAAATATTTTTGACAGCGTAATATATTTTTATGATTAGCCACATAACAATGTATTTACATTTTATGTCTGTAATAATATAAATTTGAGTGCTCAGGACTTCCTTAATTTATCCCATTGAGCAGCAAAAAATGTTAAGAAAAAAAAATGAAAGTAGCAAAGTAAGGAATACGAGTATGAGATTAAAAAAGAAATAAATATAGAAAAAAAGGATACAAATGGATAAGACGGAGTCGTCCAAGAGACGGCCGGCTCTGAGAATGAGAAGCAATAGTAATATAAAAGAGTAGCGAAGACGTTATAGAAAATTTTGAAAACGCAATTAAAACGATGGGCTAGTGCTGCTAGTGTTAGATCAAATAATAAGCAGATAACTAGTGACTTATGTAAAGTGGCATTTCTGTAATTGGCGTAGTTTTTTACACGTAAGTGTCTTTTGAGGGTTACTCTTTCACCTGCACAGTCTATCTATCACTATAACACAATATACAGGGTTAGTCAGACCAAAAGCACCATCTGAACTTAGCCGGCCCATTTGATTTTTATGGTAGAATTAACCTCACGTGATGCGTTCGTGAATAGCCCCGTATAATAGAAGATGAATAATAAAGTGTAGAATGAAGTTCTTTGATTATCTACCAGTTACAAGTGGCTCTTCAATCTCATCGCCAGGATAATGTAAGAACTTCTGATGGAGCAATCTTTTCAAGAGACGTTCTTGCTACCAGAACGATCTATCTTCCTTCGATTCAAAAGGTTACACATTCAGATAGGACAAGCGATCTTTCCTGCTCATTTCCAAGACAGAAGATTCTTGTCTTTTCTCCAGTACTTCCAACAGTAGCATCTTGTGAATGAAACAAAAGAAAGACGATAAAAACCAGAAGTTATCAGTATAAAAAACGAGAAGATATCGAACATGGCCAACATGTAAGTTGTCACAAGTAGCTTCTTGGTGCCTCTCTTGATTTCGGCCAATTCACTTCCTAGTAAGTAAAAACGACAGTAGCCAACATTTTAATGCTACCACTTGTGCGGTAGCAGTTGAGTAGTGTCTAAGTACAATACTATAGATAAAGAGTTGGGCAGGATGATTCGTAACTGCGGTCAAATCAGGGAGACACAACGAGCCACTGGATTCCTTCTGGGCTCCCAGACTGAAAGGGTCTCCCTGCATTAAAGAGCAACGTGTGCAAAAAGAACTGCGTTGCTCAGGGCACATCCTTTCTTCGCAACGTGGTTCACGTGCCTATAGATAAGTGTGCCTTTATGCAGGCATTAGCACAGGGTCCTCACAGAGTTTCCTCGTTGCTCTCGTAGTGGCTCTCTCGCTTGATGTCTCACCCTCCTAGTCTCTCTCCTCGCTCTCTCGTCGTCCCTCTATACCTATAGCGATTGGATTCTCTTTTAGGGACCGTGCTAAGGCTGCCAGATGAAAGTATATAACCGGTTCGCAGCTGCAGCCAGACTGGAGACTGGGCATCGGCCGCCGCAACAGCGCAACCATCAACCACACAACGTACATCGTGCACACGTACGAGTCTGCTGCACGCAGGAGAGGATCAGGCATCGCTAGTGCACAGGGGTATATACGGTACCAGCTAAGAGATACCAAGGAGAGGAGAGGAGAATGAGATAAGGTGGAGAGGAGAGACACGCATGAGGTAGAGTTCGTACGTAGACACGTGAGAGTGGCTGGACGAGGTGAAGAGGCAGTGTCGCCCAGGTGCCCGAGCGGCCTCTGCCAAACTCTCTACCTCTGCCACTCTCCTTTGGCTCGTTCTCCTCGTTTCCTCTCTCCTCCGTTATCCGTACCATTGCCCATTGGCCATTAACGATTCCCGTACGGCGTATCGTCACGGGACGGTAATGGGCCCTTTTACAATCCTCTTCGGCACCCGCTAGCACCGACCGGAGTGACGATCCGTCAACCCTACCAAACAATTTTTACCCCTGCGCACACGTGATCATCCCCTGGTACAGTTCTTGGTGTTTCAAGTGGTGCCTAGCTTCCACTTGCCTCTCTCGTGCGTGCACCGTGTGATCAACAGTGTTGCTATGGCGACTGACGAGCGCGACGTGCTTCTTCCTAGAAGACCCTTTCGATCTCTGGTTCAGTTCGCGTGACGTGGATAACGTGACGCGTATCGTACGACTTTCAATATCTTTGATGTGATCAGGTTCTTGTGATTTTCAAACCGAACGACCGACCTTTTACCCATTTGGTCTTTGCTCGGTGAGACTTGGGGCTATTCCGTCTATGACCTCTCATGCCCCCAGGCACCGGCATTCTACTCGGTTGAATGCTTATGGACGATTTATAGTCTTCGTCGCTGATGATCCGTTCTATACGTCACCAGCTGCGGACGTTCACTTCCCAAACGTAATGCCACGTGTTGCTCCGTGTGTACGGCACGTTAATGACCGTCATTGAAGGTGCACTCGTGCTACTCACCACCACTAACCGCTGTCCCGCAAACACGACCTAGACGAATGTGTTTAGTCGGGATTGTACTTTCTCCGTGGTTAGTTTAGTCGACGTACTCGATCGGCACTGGCATTCCAGTTTCTTACTTCAATCGTTACGTGTAGTGATTCACGATGGATTTTTACTATTTCTCTTTGCGGATATACGTAAATTCGTGATAGATATCTTCGGAAAATATTATACAAAAAATGCATTGAGTGAATAGTGACGGAAATAGGATAACTGTGAAGTTAATATAGTGCTGATATTAAACTGTGCTATGGCTATTTACTCTCGTTTACGTGAAACAGCTTGTTAATCCAGTATAAGAGTATAACGTTCTGAAAGGAATATTTAAAAATCTGCACTGACAGAAACGCACCAGAAGGTCCTCATGTTTCATAAATACTCTAAGAGTGAGTGACCTTATAAAAAGTATGCTCGTAAATCATCTTGCTTCATATCTATTCATTCTTATTTATGCGAGTCCTTGATGCAAACAGTGATCCATATTTTACTTGAACGTACACTAAAAAGGAAGAGGCCAGATTATAAACGTGAACTGTGTCACCGAGTATTATTCGAGGCAGCTGAGGTATTTTAATGGTTGACATAAACTATACGACCCCGCGTCGATTCCGACAGAGAAAGAAAGAAAAAAGAGAATCAATGAAAGAAAGTAACCAGAACATTTACGGCATCGTAACATTCAAATGAGAAGTTTCAGACACCAAGGCAACACGTTTAACTCGTCCGCATCGCCACGATAACAACCGGAAACAGAGAACGTTCTGATGGGAAGTGATGTCTACCTATTATGGCAGAGCCTTTCTCGAAGAGATTCACTACAGCTAAGGTAAGATTTATATTAGTTTCTTTTATAGCGTCAAGCCACGTGTACTAATGGCAATGCGTATTTTACCACTGCGCGTAAACATGCGTATTTATATACTAGTCGTATATTATGCTTTTAAGTTAGACTCCCTTTTAACAAGAGCTGTCGTAACAAAGTCCTGGTTCAGACTGTACAATACGCCACATGGTGGTCAATGCCTAAGGATTACTTATTTTGGTATTTGCCTTTCCCGGCCGGTTCCAGTTAATGGCATGGCCAAATGAGGAACCAGGTATGTCTAATCGCCAAAGAGGTATTTGTATTTATGTATAAGGTTATCCCCGAAGTTTCTGTCTACGTCCAAAGTGATCCTCAAACTGCCATGTCACTTAAACGATCCGCGTTATTTGCATACGTTTATGAATTTTTTTTTTTCTTCACTTTAGTCCACACCCGTCGCATTTGCATGTTTCGTATTTTTTAAAAGAAGTTAATGGATGTCGATCATTAGTGTAATAGCACATTGGATGACTAGTGGGGTCCACTAAGTGCCACTTGGTACTAAAATACATTGCGTCTCTACCTCCTGGTAGGCCCCTCTTAACTTGCCTTTCAATATCTTCAAGTTATGAGTCCACTTTCTGACAATTTCAAAAGTATACTGCTTATAGTTCTTTTAAGAATTTTTTTTATTTATTTATTCAAACTCCCTTCCCACGTCACGACACGCAGCCTTTTTACTTCCTCTCTGTTCCCGGCAGCGGGCATTATGATTTATGGAGCTATCCACGGCGATCTATTATGAGCGTACAAAGGCAGCCCGATTTCTATCTTAAGAGAAAAAGTAACTTCACAGTTCAGCCGCTTCGTTTCACTGCTACCCTATGGGATGATATTGGCACTGCTACTCATCCGCGGCACGCTACGTGAAAAAGCCAGGCAAAAGTGTCCATCCTTCGTTCATTAACATTAGCATCCATCAAACCAGTATGCAACATTGGCATCGTCGTATCTCAATCCCTCGAGATCGAATGATCGATAAGAAACGTGACAGCGCATCGACGCGATACCATCTTCGATAATCAACATTCCTATGCAACGTTCAGTGCCATGAAATAGATGGCAGCATTAATTTAAGAATACCAATAACGATATTTTGGGATATTTATCCTTGAATCGCTTGCTTTCATAGAAAGCAATATCACGCGACACCTACGTATCAAAGGATCCTGGTACGATACTCCCCCCCCCCCCCGAAAATTCTTTACCAAAAACGTGTTTCTGGAACAACCAGTTAATCCAGTCCTGATCATCGAAATTTAATTCTCTCAGAGTAAACACGCAGCAAGACAGTTGGTTTTGCGGTAAGGGCCGGTGAGCACGTGGTTCTCGTGGGTCCCAATCTCGTTCAGCTAGGTAGGGGAGAATGGCTACTAAGGAAGGGAGAGCGAGTAGTGGCCAGGAACGTAGAATGATTCGGAACGAGAGGAGGGATAGCGGGAGCTCCACTCGGGACGACCTTGCCGTGCAGCAGACACACCAAGTGGGCCCCCGAGTGTCCCCCGTAGGCCCCTACCTATCCACCTACCAACCGGCCCTGCCAACCACCAGATCTCCCAGTGCCTTATTACACACGTACGCTACTTACTGTACCGCACATGAGTGCACGCTCGTAACGCGGTACTAATGTGCGCGATGCCATGCAATTCCATGACCGTGCTTTCGTGATCCGGGAAATGAGCGGCGTGTTCGCCGGGAGTAACAGGATTGACAGTTGGTGCGCACATAAAGAGCCTTGTGAATTATCGCGTAACGGTGAACATTGACAATTAGATACAAATTAAGCCATCGTAATAATCATGATGCACTAATCATATGAAATTCGATGTATCCACGAATGCGCGAGTGCTGACAGGAGGTGGAAATCGTAACACGTTCCTGCAGCGATAGTGGTCCCTTGGGGTGACATTGTGGCATGCTTGTGGTTAAAGGCATTGAAGGCGACACTGGTGTGATTCGTGCATTTTCGAGGATACGTAAATGTGTGCGTGCCAAAAAAGAGAGTGAGGGAGAGAGAAAGTGTCAAAGTGGTCGTGTACGAGCTGTAAGTGGAGAGGGAAGAGATTAGGGAGGGCAGGCCGCAGAGGTTAGGTTACGGTATCCGGTGAGTGCATAGTTCCTCACGAGACAAAGCATTTCCGAAGTGCATACGCGCGAAAACATAACCACATAACCACCATTCCGACGTGCGTCCCTGCACATACGTAAGTGTCTCGTTGCTCGAGGCCCAAGGGAAAGCAAGATTATTTTGAAAGTAGCACCGCGACGAAATGTATCGCAAGTCTCGGCAGGTGACGCTCATCGGCGATAGTTTTCCAATGGCCGTTGTCTTGAAGGCTGCACTGTATTTATTCACTGTCAGTTGATGTATGAAACGAACTGCAATTTCATTTAAGCCCATTGCTTATCTATTAAAACTCGTAAGTGCACGTTCTTGTAACACAAGATCGAGTCTAAAGTCATACGCAGGTCCACTCGTCCACAGTGAAAAACAGTGGTTCTCATGGTTTGTTACGGTGCGTAGGATCGATGAGTGCTCTTGTGTGACCGAGTGATAAAAAAAGTTCGTAATTCATCAGATTGATTATAAAAATGTTCGTTACGTTTGGTTATTTCAAAAAGGTGTCGTACAGGTCGTTAACGTACGAAACGTTGCACGACTTACGGGAAAAGTGAAAATGGTGTATTAGTATCAAGGCACAAAAAGGAAAGTGAAGTTTGTACAATAAAACATCATCGAGTAACAAAGACGCGGGGTTGAAGCTACACCACGCCTACCAACAAAATGCCTGAGGCTACGCTCAAAATGTTCAAAGGTGTTCAGGTTGGTTACCAATGCGGATATACATATACCCCAGTATACATACTAACGCAACAGGCACTTATAAGCGTCCGTTCTTGCAGGCTTAATAGAATACCTGGGATGCCTTCCTTACGCAACCTTTGCATCACACCTTCGTCCAATTACGTAGGGATTCTACGTAGATTTATTATACCCGCCGATGAGTGTTCGCGATTACAGAAAAAATTATAGTGTTCGACATTATGGCGTAGAACGATCGAACCTCACGGAGCATGTCCTGAATTATGTAAAATTATATTATTCTATCTAACCGTAGTACGGATTACTCGCTCGGGTATGCTCGCATTTACATAATGAAGTGTGTAGGTAAGTGCGGCTTGAAGTTAGTTACTTGCGGGCAATTATGTTGCCGGATAATTATATTAGTCTTGTGAGATAACAGTTCCCTTAGCTAGAGTAATTCGTGCGTATATGCAGTCCGTAATCAGTGGTACCAGAAGTGCTACGCTTATGTAATCCGTAGGCTGCATGCAGACATTGACTAATAAATCTCTCACTGCATCTGACTGATAGTACCTGAATGTTGATAGTATTGTTTCAGTCTCATCAGCATCCCAGGTAATAATGCGTTTCGTAACTGTACTAACGATGACTCTTTGAGATTAGTTCGTTATCCATTAACATATATACCTTTGGTATCTTCATTGGTGAACAAAATATATTGAGTGTACTTCCTGCTGTAATCTTATCTGTCAGTCCGGTCCCTTTTTCTATGAAAATCTATCAAGCTACAATGTGACGTCATATTCGTAGCAAGTCACTAGACACCCATGGAATTTCAATGACTTGCATTACGTAGCTACTTATAGCATGTATGTATATGGATACTGTTATTCTTCCAAGAAGTAACCTTTCCAGAGGTAGCATACCCGATAATGAGATGACCTAAGTGTTTCCAAGCACGCAAACGAGAAATCGGTATTTTTCTTTCCTTAATATAACTTTCGACCAGCTTTCACGTACGTTTTTTTACGTTAATTCGTAATATACTATATATCGGCGAATAAGGTACCGTCTCTGAGAGTAAGTCACGCACTGTTGGGTAAATACACGAAGTAAATAAATCGGTCATCGACGCACCCAGAGACCTAATCTTAACAGTCATTTGTTTTCATTTTCTCGTAGAGGCACGTTTGCCGAAGGAAGACCTCAGGTATCCACACTATGCATTATTATACGATAGAAGGGGACCCTCTTGGCGAATCACGATCCCTGTTCACTATAAATCCTTCATGTCCTTAAAACGAATTCAACTCAGGTTACAAACTGAATACTGATTTGCGAATTTCCGACTGTTGTCGCGGGTATATATGTACACAGTTGACATATTTCCGAATCTGTGAATCGTGACGGCTGTTTTCATGTGACCTTCCTCGCGACAAGAACCAGTTTGAGCAATCATGATTACAACGTGAATTGGGACATCTCGCTAGTATGATTCATGCTCATTTTACGTTGTATGTCGATCGATCGATTTCTATTACGTATTCATTTAAATGAAATACTCAGCACCAAGTCTCCCGTAACTACTTCCGATATGGCATGAGCTAGAACAAAACGTTAATTTTCTCTTGTCCTGATTATCAACGAAGAGCTTGCATTCAATACGATTCAGTCGATTGAGCCAGTCTTATTTCCGGTCTACGTTGCCTGGATATCTCTATCACTTTCGTAATCCGAGTTAGAGATCGATCGTTATAATTTTAGTTATACCTTACTGTACCTTTGTGTCTAATAAATGGACAATTTTGTAAATTACAATTATTGTTCGGTAACGTTATAGTTTTATTATAGGTTGCAACTGTTCCTGGTCATTGTCAATGATTGAGACAAATCGATAGGCTAATGCACTCATTTCATCCAGGCTCCAGATAAGCACCGTGTCTTGTATGACCGTGCGAAGAGAATGTTAATAACGATGAGATCATTAGAGCCAGTGAAAGGAAGTGATGGAGGCTTCAATTTTCTTCTCGTACATCCAACATTCCAACGCGCCGCGGGATGCTAATATGACTCGCGATAAATGCCTACGGAACATATCGGAAGTGTGCGACTTACAAGGCATAGTGCAAAATGAATAGCATTGTTCGATATATAGCATGCAAAAATGCTTACAGTGATTTTGGAATAATTAGAATGTGCTACGACTAGGCAATTATATGCGTGACATAATATAATCTGCTAAGTATACTATAACGCTCAATCAGAAATTTCGTTCCTGAGCTTTAAGTTTGAAAAATGTTTAAATACAGTCGCATCTTATCTATAATACTCAATTCACCCGGGCGATCACGGTACAATCTTTATAGACGGGTCAAGCGAATTGCACCTTCGTCTAATGGGTTACGAGAACGGGAAAGAAAGAAAATTACTCGTCTTTACATATAGGTACAGTTCATTTAAATAGCCGTTTCTGCCGCCTACGTAATAAATGTTCTTGAATACCGCCCTAGAGGGGACTATCACGCAGTTCTCTCACCCTTCGAATCCGCGATCCCTACGAGGAAGTTGTACGAAGTACAACAACGAACTATCCGAGGGGTTAAACCCGGGATTATATTGCGGTACGAGTTTCTGATTGAAATTGCGTTCGGAGAAAAGATATCTGGAGATGCAAAATTCCACAGGCGTTACGACGATTCATTAGCCCTTGCTCAGAACAATGAATGGATTGTTTCGAAATTCAATTTAGAATTTTAGATTTTATTTCACTTCAATTGTCACGGTGCCTTTTGCACGAAATTAAAATATCAGAAGTTCTATTTATTTCACTGAAGGAATTTGCGCCATCCTGAATTGACTATTTGGAATTGATCGAGAGCGAGACGACACTGGTGTTTATGGGCTGGGGTCCAGGAACGTATGATTGCATTGTCGTAATTTACTGCGTCTCGAAAACTGCCCCTCCAACTATTATTTATAGTCTTAGAAGGGATGCCATTTTTATCGCCCGTATCGTCGTCCAGTCCACGGTCTTTTCGACCAAAGGATCTTTTCGAGACCCTTTGACTCTCTATTCATCAATCGAACGCCATTATATCGGGTGGCCAGGAGAGACGCGTGTTCCACGTATTTCTTTACTGCGCCAAAGACGGGATCTGCAGGGATGGGGCGTTTGTCAGGCAGGGATGAAAAGTGAAACGGATCGAGGAGGTCAAGCGATTCTGAATTCTCACCATTCCTGTAGTCCTGACTGATCCCACGGGAGACAAGCGTTAGCCAAACTGTCTATCGGCGGAAGCGCCAAGCCTATAGGAAGTGGGTATAGGAGGCTGGTACCGTCTCGGCGAGCAAAGGCTTCTGAGCGAAAAAGGGAAATGAAATTCTTGTCGCAGGCTATAGGTTGGTTCCCTTTATTGTTCTCCTGGTGGGTACCGTCCTATAGCTTTCTTCCTCGTGAAATGAAGCCCTCGGGGCCTTCGAGCGCCATTACGTCACTGTTCCAATCATTGTAGAAAATGCGAAATATCTTATTCGCCAGTTACTTTTTTTTTTTAGTTTCTGTAAAAATCACTGACCCCGTTTCGAAAACGATCAATGACGATCTGTGATGTCATCGGGGAACGTATTTTTTTTTTTTCGTGGTCATTCGACGTGACTATCGTAATTCACCGTTTCGCGTTCAATCGACGACAGACAACGATGGGTTGGTACATCGTCGACATTCTCCCCGGAGGCGGATTCTCTTGCTCTCTCTTTCCCTACAGCGGCACAAAAGATTCGCATGAAAGGAAAAACCTGTTTTCTTGAAAACTGCCAGAAGAAAAAAAAGGGACTCTATGTTGAAGCGAGCGTAGCCAAGTGGAAAGTTTAGTCGCGGCATCAAACAGTTTTCATTCTCGATGTCCGATAAAACTGTAACTTAGTGACGTGCCGTTCCGCTTACGGACACACGGGGTGACACGCGGAAAAAGTTTGACGTAACTCCTCCGACTTATTATGCAAAATCATGGAGTCTCTACTGCGGAATGCTGCAAGAGATTTATAAACTGCGATAATACAGGATTTCCTATAGTACCTTCATAAAGCGGTGATAACGAATATTCAGTTAGTCTACACGATGAGACGAACGGTAATTGCGAGAAAAATATACGATGCAATATTGCATGCTGATTAAAACTGTATCGTGTTAGATGACGTTCTTAATAATTGTTCCAGTTCTTGCAATCTTCCATACGGTTATGACGAGAAGGTAAAAATTCACTCGAGTCTTTATAAATAGACGCAATCACTTGGAGGATTAAGAAACCCTCGGCTGCTTATATAGATACGTTATCATTACTAAAATTATCGCCTAATCGTACCGGGCGATAATGCACAGTACGATTACAAGTATGATTCGAAGGATGAAAACAAGGATGCGGAAGGTATTAAATAAATTTATAATAAATAAATAACACCGTGGGGCAGCATCACCGAAGTTGCATCGTAAGATTTTATTGCGCGACGGTCAACGAACGTGAAATTGTGCGTAGCCACGGGATGCGCCTTAATAACGTACCGAGAAATGTAATTCCAGCGAAAGCGCGAAAGATCGCCATCGATCTTGAATAATATTCATTAAACTCCCAACAGCATCCCAAGTAGATCCGCCCCTGGTGCCACTTGCACACGAGCGGACTCATCAGGCATCAATATTCGTTTATGCCTTATTTTTGAGGTTAATAAATTTTTCGTGCTACAAGGCATATAACTTCCATCAAGCGCATAAGAATTCGATACAAGATCTACTCGATATCGTCCGGCACTTTTCATATCTTGGGGAATCCAATCGGGACAAACCCGTGAACTCATTTCCCTTGGAATCCTGTGGTCACCCAGAGGAATTGGTATTGCAAGGAATATTGTTTGCACTGACCAACTACTCAGTCAGGTCGAGAATCAATAGCTATTTTATGTACCGAAACCCCACACGTGTTTGCTGCAGTCCAAGTTACCCCCGCTCGTGCGACAGCAAACAATTGATCTGTGTGTATTGCCCTCGAGCTCTGCTCTAACAACTCGGACAGTTATTGGTTTCATCGTATATCAAGTACCATATCGTTTTACAATCTCCCTTGTCCCTAAATCAGCCGGGCTTGAATATTCTCATCCCAATTGACCCGCTGGCTCGCCAAATTGGCCATCCCATCTCGCTGGACCAAACGAACCCTTCCGGAATGACAGGTTCGCAGAAATATTTTACACACACGTCGCTTACATGTAATCCTATATATTCTCTTTTAATCTTCGATCGTTAGACGGGAATTTGGGATTATCTCGGGATAAACGCGAAGAGGATACCCAGCATCCGGATGAATAACGCACAGACGGTTTGAATCTCTGAGAAATATGTATATTCACAAGCCCTGTACCTGCTTGTTCTGTAATACCTTGGTATTATATAAGAGACTTCTTTTTTTTCATTTCATCAAAGAATTCATCCCTTAAAATGTGCAGTCAGTTATGCTAGGGCATGGAATTAGAGACGACGTATGGTCACTAGCGGTTCTATACATTTGGACAGTGACGTCACTAGACCCTACGACTGACGTTACGCATGTTATGTCGTCGCACCGCAACATCAGTACCATTTTGAAGGGCGATCCTTTTACAAACCGATACGTAAATAAGTCTCCTCGAAATAAAACGATGTCGCTTTCAACGTGACGTCATTGGTCCCTTCGCGATCTTTACCAAAATACGATCGCTAGTGGCTATTATCTCGTCTATTCGTATCACATGGGGCAGACGGTAAATGTGGTAGCAGGACATCCTTTCGTTTATTGGTCGAGCACATAGCAGGGATTGGATGAAATATTATGGTCTATAATTTTCGTGCAATCAACAGAGAGCTACGGCTTAAATACGCCCTTCTAATGAAACTGTATTTATCTTGACTGTAACTGATACTGTGTTTGTATACATTCTCGTTAAAGTTATCAGTACAGTGAGCGTAGACCATGAACAGTAGGATGACATCCTTGTGGCATATGTGACGTTACGAGGGGAATGCACTTAGGACTCAAGGTAGAGATCAGTGACCATTTAAAATATGCCCAAATTGATTCGGTCCTGCGCGGAGAAGGGCTTGCTGAATGCTAAGTGCATCCGAGTGTATCGGAGAGCATTCGAGAGCTCAGGACATGGACGCAGGGAACGTGAAACTGACCATAGCTTGTTTTTGTTGCAGTACATGGGTTCGTTTCCCGTGGCGAGTCCCGACATTGCCAGCCGAGCGGAATTCGTACGTACCCAACTGGAGACACTGAGAGTGAGTACATTTTCGAAAATTCTTAATAATTAATTCTGAATAAATGATTATCATATGCGATAAGACGAACGATATCCGCGAGCGTCTTTGGGGACAAATAAAAACTCTGTGGTCGCGTCGAACGCCGAATGACAATACGGAGCTATCAATTGTGGACGGGAGCTTTAGGAATATCGTCGGGAGCTCAGAGTGGTATCACGTTTATAACAAGGAAAGCGTCCTTCTCGAGGGCTACGTCGTTTGTCTCTTAGGCAGTGCCGTCGCTCTCTGAGAAAGTTTACGTTTGCTCAGGAGCCTTAATGGTGGTAATTGTTATTCGTTCTTTATTCGAGATCGTGGTAATTTATAATGCCGGACAAGGGCTGCTACGTGACTACGCGTGACAAGGTCTCAACGGGGACAAGCCAGGCACACCTAGAATTTTATCGCCGCCAGACAGCAAAGATTAATATAACTCTCTCGCCAATTTTCTCCCTCCTTGGGTGGTGGCGACACTCCATACCGATAGTTATATATATATGCAACAATGCCGAGGCTACTTTATAGCAGAGCGTAACGGTTTCTGATGGCGGTGGTTGCGATAGTGGTTAAATGTGGTGCAGGGGTGGTGGTAGTAACCGTAAGACAGATTATACCGGTACGCCTTGGCGCATAATAAGAATCAATAAGATCCCATCGGGGGATAATGGCCTGACATCCTCCCACCACCATTTTCAGTTTGTTTGTTTTCCGGTTCCGCATGCATGATGAATCCGGAATTTTATATTCAAATCCTCGCGCGAATCCGATATCGTCTCTGAGTATCTGTCCAACGTGACATACCTTGCCGTGAGAATTTTGCTCTTGGGCTTTCGGGCTGGATAAAAAAAGACTTTTTTTTCCAAAGACCTTATTTTACCAGCTTTCAAGAACAAGTAACTGTCTGTCGTGGATTTTAATACTCTTATTCGCGTAGGTATAACTTGGTAAAAATGGAATTCTGTAAGATGTGAGTTCTCTTGAAAATCCTCGAAGGTTATGCTTCTATATTATGAGTAAGGATGGAATTGTCACGACTCTAAGATTCAGGCTTAGCTATAGCGAAGTCTTACGGTATCCGTGGAAATTTATGCAATTGGAATTTTCTGAACAATATTGTATATGTATATATATATTCGAATAGATCGATGCTAGAGATACCTAATATTGTAAACCCATGGATTCGCATCCTTGTAGGAATCGATATATATTTTATTATATACAATTCAAAACACGTACCACTCCTACTGCTCAATAATCCTATAGGATGCGCCCATACTCTGTATAGATTACTTCTTCGTTTTCACGAACCCACAAATCGCCTGGGAAACTACTTAGAATAACTTTGACAATATTTGCATCTTGCTGAGATACATATTTTTCTGGCTGGGAAATCGTGGAAAGTTAAACTTACATGACTTTTTATCCGAAAAAAAAAGAAGATATAGACTGTTGTCGTATTTTCGCTTGGAAGATTTATGAAAATCATTGCCAAGATTTCCACACGGTGTTTGGAAAGTGGCCACGATTTCGAAAGGATCGATCGCCCGTTAAATTCTTCTAAAGTCTCGCCGCAATTCTTTAACGTGATTTTCCCTATAGAAGTTTTGCATGCCGATTCAGTACGAGTCAATAATACTGATGACATGAGCGCCCGAGACATCAGTGTTTACGTAATGACCACACGGCGCACTAATACCAGTAACTTCGTAAACAATGCACTCTTGACTTTTTATATAAAAAATGACGACATCAATTCGTCTCACTCATATTTCGATAATTTCGCACGACTGCAACTTCGCATTCCAATTTAGGATCGCGGCATTCGAAAATTGTCATTTACAATGTCATTGCGTACTCTCCCGTCGAACCGTGTAACGGTGCACTGCAAACGAGGACATCGAAACGTTGCAGCAGCGCACTTAAATCGAAGAAAATAAAAACTGCTTTATTCGATAACGACTGCTCCCTGCATTTATGCAACTCACCATACACGCGTGCTTTAAAGAACCTAAAAAATATTCTCCATTAAATATATTCACGGATCTCTGAGCACTAGCAGATCTATAGATATTCGTTTGCATGCTCATGAAATTGCAAGGATGCACTGAAGCACCATTAGACGATCAGACGCAAGACCAATTTGTAATTAAAAAAAAAGGCAAAAACCTATTGCAAACCACTCGTATTCCCTTATCCATCCACAATAATAAATAGCCCGGCTCCATAGCCCGGAGGGGATCGCTGGAATTTCGAAGCGGCGTTTCATCAGGCTGAATGTTTGCCCGGAGGGCAAGTGTGATTTGCGAAGGACGAAAGCGCGTTCGTGCAAATGCATCTCATGTCAGTCGCGGTTGGGGGTTGTTCATACAGGAGATGATGCAAGGGTCCGGGTTACGCTTGGGCATTTTATGAAGGCATTAAAGAATATCTCGTGGCATCCCTGCTCCTGATAGTATGCCATTAGACACTGATGGGCAGATTTGCATCCGCGCGCATCGCGCAAAACGGCGGCTCTTAAAGTTCGCAGTTCGTTTAACGTTACGGTGCGTGTCGTTTCCTTGGCGATGTAGTTCCAACGTTTCCCGCGCTTAAAGCGCTGCAGTAGCATTCGGACGTAGAGGCAGGATTGTGGAATTTCAAGAAATCGTATAGGGCCACTACTTACTCTTGATTAAGGACGTGGGTCGAGAAGGTCGCTGCCTAAATTCACGCTTGATAATAAGTTAAAGCGAGAGAAGTTGAAATGAGAATAAAAAATGCGAGGTTTATTCTTTCCATTTATCTCCGTGAAATATTCTATCTCTCGTTTTCTCAGTCTCTCTCGTCCTAACGGTATTCGACGCCCTCGCTTCTTCCGTCCCTCTAAACCAAAATATCTTCTGGCCCTCACCCTTAGGTAAAGAAGGTGGACCCCACGAGAGATGTGGGTACCTCGTAGCCTCGCGTTGTATTTCATGCATAATTAATGCAGAATTTGTTCATTTTTCTTTGGCGCGCGGCGCGCATTTAAGGGATCAGATTTTTAAGCTGTGTTTACATAATAGCTACGCGAATACGGCAAACGTAATGAGGCGAAAATTACGCTCGGCTGACTCGAGGATGGTAGAGGGATAAGAGAGAATGAGAGGGAGAAGAGTGAGAGGAGATAGAGATGGAAATGAGAGAGAGAAGAAGAGAGAGAGGGAGAGAGGGAGAGAATATAATACTTAAACTTCTCCCGATCCTCCTCGAGTGCTGGCGTTTCCTGTTTCTTTTACACAACAATGCAAGTAAATAAGAGAGGAAAAAAGCCGCGTTACATCGGTGCACAGTTCCGCTCGACATTTTGTTAGATATTACCAAAGAATATACCTACCCTCGCGAGAGGCTGGGACCCCGTGGGTGGGCGATATTCGTACGACTTTTACGGGACGTGGACTTGGCAGCCGCAGCGTCCCTAGCTCGAGCAGCAATATCAGTAACAGCAGCATTGACCGTTCCATGCTTTTGAGCCTTCGTTTCTTTCAGTTTCTTCTCCTCTCGGGAATGAAAAACTCATGCTAGGACATTATTTCTATCTTCAGCCTCTCTCCCTCTCTCTCTCCCTCCCTCTCTCTCTCTCTCTCTCTCTCTCTCTCTCTCTCTCTCTCTCTCTCTCTCTCTCTCTCTCTCTCTCTCTCTCTATCCTATCTCGTAATCTTGCGAATTTAACGATCCGTTAAACGGCGCTTAACTCTACTTCACGGAAACCTATACCCTCGAAGAACCATTAGCATTTAGGTAATCATTGGGGTACCTGCTGCTCATTGGGAATCAAATTATTTTATTCTAGGGATAACAGGTATTGGACCTTGATATTGCCTAAGTACGCATTTACCTGTTATAGGGGTTGCAACGACTCGATAGGGAGTAAAGGAAAGTCTCGTGCAGCTTCGAAGGAGAGACCTGCCCTTCGCACTGAGTATAGGATCGTATAACTAACTTTCCCTCCGATATACGAAAAGTATTTTATCACTTTCGCTTTACGAGCAATAAAGATACAAAACTACCTTGGACATCCCTCGAGTTGTCCAAAAAAAAGGGGGGCGACGGGGGACGGACGGCAACTCTATTGCCGATTTCAACGTATTTAACTGCTCGTATATATAATGATAAATCTTATTCCGACTATGCGCTCTCTTCCCTTGGACTCGATGCTATTCATATAATAAACCCGATGGTAAATATTGATTTCGTTTGGAGAGTTACGAGCTCGTCGTAAAAATTCAATGTCTGCGCAATCGCACGTGGAATATTCTTGATTTTGCATTATGGCAGGGATATCCTGATATTGCCGGTACCTAAGATCAATGGGACGTGGGGATGATACGATAAATTTTCTATTCTAGATTTTTACTAGTTTTCGTTATAGCTATATGTATACTTGTGCTCGACGCATATCACGTATCAGGTTATCTGCTGCTTACTTTCATACCCGGAAGCTGCCGCGGATAGAGAACGAAAGAAATGGTATGGAGTTTGTCGATCGAATTTACGAGTGGCTTGAATTCCATCAATCCCAATGAAAATACTCGCACCTTCGGAGCGCGATCGACCGCGGTATGCATGTCAAATTCAGAGGGTTCAAAAGGTCCTGGTACGGAACCTCCGGGAACTTCCTTCGTTCATAACTTGCCAAAGGGATTCGAAGGATTTAGGAAGTTATGCGACCGGGCTATTCGTGATCGAATTCTGATCGAGCTTGACCTCCTCCAAGAGAATTCAATCTAATGAATTCGTTACGTTATTAGGTTCCTCGTGATTGGAAGTAATATCAGACGTTTATCCCATTGCTGAGGTACTGTGCAAATGTTATGGACTGCGTTAAATCTTTACAAAAACGTGAAATAAGCATGACTCGTGTAATACGTGCATTACCGTATGATAAATTATGTATCTGTAAAGGGTGTATTTAAAAAAAAATTTTAAGTAGGTATATAAAGGATATAAAGTCTATCCAAGAAGACTTCAATAGTATAATCGGAATTCAATGTCGAATCGAAGATCCAAACCGCACGGGAATGTAATTTAATCGTGCGGAAGAATCCAATAACTACATTCTTTGGTGGATTTGAATATTTGCACAATATCGAGGTAAGCCGATTATTGGTTACGGAGACAGCGGACACGAGTTTTCTCTTTCCTTCGATTTTCGAATCTAATTCACCTAAGCCGATTAACATCGATTATGTATCTGTATATATGTATATATATATATATTTATACACTTAGATATAATTGACGTAATCAAGACTACTACGGAATGTGTATTCATAATTGAATAAATACATACGTCATATGGTAGGGAACCCTTTTATCAAAATACCATTCTGAGTTAGTGCAATTGCGCGGGCAACTTGAGAAAAATCATGTCGCGCATAGAACGCGGTGACACTAAATTTCTTGGTTTTATCGGACAGCCAATAAACGCATATATATATGGCAAGTGGCCACATACAAGGACAAGCAGGCCCATTAAATGTTTATTGAGACAATATTTCTTTTCAATATGCGAAGCTAGATATCCAACGTGGTTATCTTGCATGGGGGTATAGACTTACTTGTGCATACGGGGTGACCAAAAAAAATTCATCGGACTCTTTCGGAAATCGTGTATCTTTTTATTAATGAGAGAGGATTGACCGGGTTATTCATTCTTCGCGAATCACTTCGAGTCAATGCGTGTGGACATAGCTAATGCAATTTCACGAATGCTCTTTATGATTATAAATGATTTTTATCACCGGTTACATATTCAATATCACTGCCAAGCAAACAGATAAACTCATCGCGAATATCGAAGTGCACCACCCCGTGCGGACTGTCCATTTCATCTGCAAGAAATACAATTGCATCCATCATCCTAGCCTCTTTAGCCACCCTATATATGCGCGTAGAAGGCGAGGCTATAGGTATGCCTGGTATTAGGGCACGTTGAGGGACGTGAGAGCATCCATATTGATTTCAGGGGTGGCCACCGTCGTGGTTTGGCACACTATTCGCTATTCCTTATCAGAGAAAGGGTGCTAGGGAAAAGTTTAGCGGGGTGCAAACCCCACGTCAAGTTTCTGGGATCTTCGCTACACTCGTATCAGGACTCCGAAAGAGCGCATTCTTATTGCACCCCTCTCGCCCCTAACGAGATTGCATAATGTAGTCAGAGGGCAGTGTGATCGATAATACTTTGTTTAACCTTTTTTCACCCTCTATAAATATACATTCTCTAGCGATGAGAATAATCTAGCTTGATTTTTTTTTTTCCAATTGATTATCACGGCACATGGTCATTCACTCGCCTGTTTTACGCATGAGAAGTGGTTCCTCCTAAGAGGTGAATATTGCGTAACAAAAAATCTAGTTAGTCACACCTAACGAGTACAATGAATTTTTTGCAAAACCTATTGCGCGAGCAATGAAAACATTATTTGATCTATCTAGCACGAATGAGTATAAAGACACGAGCTCATTCGCACTAGCTGGATATAACAGTTTTTGAAAAAAAATGTTCAAAGCAAACACCGTCTTGCCTTGTTTTTTTTTTTTTTTGTTAACCAGCCTTAAAAATATTTTTTACCAGACTTCCCCTTGCTTAAAAATATTTTAGGTGCCTATGACGTCACTGTCATAAATTTTTCGGTAATTTTATAATCATTTGTCGAAAAAATAATACTTTAAGTTATCCTCTGACGACAGATTATTTACGGGGTATTATTTGAGCATTATTCCTACAAAAAATTATTTACGAACGGGAACGGGAGCGAGAGATACGAGGCTCGATTAAATATCGTCCATTTTGTCTGAATCTTCCCCGAAGAAGTCACATTTAAACTGTCGAGATATTCCGGGATTGCGATAGCAACCTTAACGTTTCTCTGCACGTATCTAGAGAATTCTAAAGGTTGGCAGCACTGTCTAACCGGCGATTCGCAACAACGCTTGTCTCAACGCAGATGAAACTTTGTCTAGGCACGAAGTTGACACTCGGAGTAACAGAGGGGCGGCACGTGGATGGGGGATGAATGTGTGTATTGGGACTGTTACCTAGGTGAAGTGGTCGCACAAGGAGTGACGTGGGTATAGACATTTATATATATATATATATACATGTATATATGGGGGTTCTCCGAAAAGGGATTTAACGGGAAGAGAAGAACGTTAGGCCGGGGGTAGGAAGCTGCGAGGAAACGTCGAGTCCTTTGTGAGAAACTGCGAACAATGAGACGCAATCACATACGCTGATCTCTCATCGACACCGTTTCTCACCCCATCGAGAGTGCCGGCCTTTCTCTCGTCCTCTCGCGAGCTCTTTGTAGGCACTTTTATTGCGCCAAACCTATTTAACCTTCCGCGTTGGATTCATCCATTTTTCTCCTTTCCCGATTATATGCCGGATAGTACATACAACTAACGTTGAGATTTCGTTGGTCGTCGACGTCACATCCTCCTCGTCCCGCTTTGCCCTTCCCTTTTCACTCGCCTCCACAGTCTCGTTTCCCCAAAGCTTTAATGCCATTATGCGTTGCACAGTCGCGCACTCAGCTCTTTTACATCGCGACAGTCGCCGCGCAATATATCTATATAACTGTGTACCTATATACTATATAGACATATTAAGTCCTGCCCTTCGATTATAGGCCGACGTTACTCCGACTATACGATTCCTCCCAATATAGCGTCGGTTTCGTCGGTAGGTATCGAATTCTACAATTTTTTTGTCCTCAGTCATTTACTGGCTGAAACATTATCAGCGGTACAGACAGCACGGGCATGTACGTTGGTTAGTCACGTAATTTGACGACATTCTTTTTTTTTCTCTTCACCACGAACAATTTCCATGACCTCGATGCGGTCGAGAGAGCTGACCGTGCAACGCGATTCCTCGATGTTCAATGGCGCAAGGTACACAGTCGAAAATCCACCTCGAAATGCGAACGGCACGAGCTTGAATTTTCACGTTGCCACCATTGTTCGACGAGTTCCCAGGTTGGTACGGGGTTGCGTACAATGGCGAGAGAAAAAAAGTTATCCCCCCCCCCCCCTCGTGAAACGTCAATGACGGCAGAGCTCGCATGGGACGATATCCCAAACGATGCAGGATCATCCTCTTTCAGGGATCTAGGTCAGGCGGGCATTGCTTGATGACGTTCTCATTAAACACCTCGTAGGCGGCCTCGTTCAATGGCCGCTGAGATTGCCGTCTTTTGCACACCCTTACACACGTGACCCGTACCCTTCTCACCTTTTAGGTACTCTGTACTCCTTTATATAACTACATATATCTATCCTGCCTACCTACTAACAACTCGCTGCTTCTCACCCATACCTTATACACCAGAACTCCCTTATTCTCCCTTATACTTTAACACAGCAGTCTACCAGAGCTCCAACAGTCCCAAGGGTCGTTGAACTTTCGTATGTTCCCCTCCTCCCCCTACCCCTCGATTCCGCAACGAATGTGTGCACCAGAAGATATATGTATACTGAATCGCTTCGAGGCCTCCTATCCGTAGGTGTATATATATATTATATTATTATATATATACATATACACTTACGTACTACCTGGTCCTACACGTTACCTACTGGCTTGTGTACGGACGCACACTATACATGGCTTATGTACCAACCTCTGTAGTTGACTACTTGAATATACTTGGCTAGCTGTACACACTGTACATACAGGCGACGATACAATGCCTCGAGAATCATTGCGGCGCACCGCTAAGACTTACCATCGTTATTTCATACATGGCTGTAACCTGCATCACAATGACCTAGCGTCGGCATCAACTTACCTAAACGGGTTAAAAACTTTTATTCATAGATTGCGATAATATATAATAAACTTTTTGTCAACTGGTTCTACGCTTAACAATGCTCTTGCATTGGTGGTGGTGACTCGGGGTATAAGATTTATTAAACTTTTTGGGGTTTTGGGTATTACGGGGCTGTACTACGCTGGAGAACCGTAGTGTGCAGGTGCATTGGGCTGCTCTAGGATTTCTAGGGAGGATTAGTGGGCGTTTGTCATCGCCGTGGAATATGAGGCTGCTACATTGCACTTGGGATTAGGTAGCCGTTTGGGCGCCGGTCGCGTTTTGAATCTGCCAGCTAGGAGAGTAGACCGTAAGGGATCCGGACAAACTTTCTAATTTACTTACGGGCTAATACCAGCTGCCTAACGTGCGACCGTACTCCAAAGTTCACGGGGCTGGCACATACGTAACTTAAATTAACACAGGTCATGAATTTCACGTTTATAATGTCGACTCAATGGTCCAGTGCTGGTTTCTCTATTGGCTAAATCATAATGCATTGCTACGCCTGAATGGAGGTTGGATTTGCTTATTGGTTTATTAGGCCAACGTGATTTTCGATTGGATGGAGTTGGTAGTTGCGTGTGTATACGCTTTATTTAATTCTTCTGTTGTGTCTGTACATATGTTTTTTTAACTTCTTTTATGATATTAAGATTTTTTGTTTTTAATGTGCTACAGAGTTTCCTGGTAATTTCCAAGCAGTAATTTTGTGTTGTAAATGACGGCTGAATGAGGCTGGTGAACGAGCCGCTGAAAATATACTCACACCCCCTCTTTAGGAATGGGTGGTTTTATCGTCTGGGTACGCACGTTACTGGGCGGACATAGATTTACATCTTTGGGACTGGCTGTTTTCGGGGATTACGTGCCGATGACACGTTAATATATATGATCGTAAAACTTGCGAACCACACCCCCTTGGTTCGACTCGAGCGAAGGGTGAGTCGCTGCTATACATGGCGTGTTGGGGTTGAAAAAAAAAGGAGGAAATTCAGGTGACGTTCAAGTTACTTTAAAATAAGTGAGGCTAAGAAATTTTTTCAAAACTCACTTTGGCCTCAAGAAAGAATCTCAATATTGAATTGGTTTGCTAAATTTTAATTCTTCGGTATAATTTGAGTCTTGATTTTCGGGCTTGTATCACGTTACTTAATTAAATTATTGACAGAGCGTGGGATAATGAAGAAATACTATATTTCCTTTAATTAGCGATCCAACCTTTCGCCAATGCAGACCTAACGCGCAATAACGAACGAAAACGATACCCAATTGTTTTATAATCAACGAGACCGGCGATATCGTTCACGTTTGTTCAGAAATTAAACTCCATTGTATATACAGTACTGACAGAACGTGCAGGAAATGAGCTTTCGGATAATAGAATTTCAAGTACGTGTTTGTGTAATTTGTTTTGTGGCTTTCATGCTGAATGCGAAGAAATAGATTATCCGTATTGAGAGAAAGAAATCGGAGTGGACGGAGATATGAAAATTGCATAATTTATCAAGTGCGCTAACCCGCAAAAGAAAAGATAATGGTGCAAACTGCGTTAAAGAAAATTTTTCAAATTATATTAGGCAATCGGGAGGACGTTGAAATGTCTTAAGAAATTCCAAAACGTTGCATAGTGAATGATATTTTATAAGTATTATCTTGAATTTCGTAATCTCTGAACTCTCCGTTCTCTCCACACCCGGTTAAACTCAGTTCCCTCTTTTTATTAATCGAATTCTGAATCGTTGCGATGCAACGTTGCCCGGATTATTCGGATACTCGAAATTCCATTTCAGCAGGTATTTCGTGTTGTTTTGAAGAACGTGCATCTCTACAAATTGGAAGTGTTAATTCGTAAAGGGAACATCGCGTGTGTAATCACGACAATGGTGTTGTCGAAATAATGCAATTAGCGAATTTTGATTAATTATTTTGCGCGAATATTTACCGCAAGTGAGTTGGCAGCATTAATGGAATTTGATATACGTTTAAATATTATCTCCCTTTGTCATTATTAATTAATTGAAATCATATGGAAATATGAATCCGGTCGTTATCGAACACAAATTTTCTTTGGTTTATACAACTTCGACCTGTTGGATCATTAGCTGCCAAGGCAAATTGATATTATTTCCACTTTACGTAATTCGACGAATAACAATACCATATAGATAATTTTTTCGGGTCTTTGCTTTTTGCTGCATTTAATCATCGACGATCATATATTTCTTTTTATCGCTTTATTGCCGTGTTTGATCACGCTTTTCTTTATTACTTCGGTTGCTTTATTGTGATTGTCTTTCTTTTGCGTCTTTTCTTTTCTCCTCGAAATTTCTTTTCCTCATAGTCGCGACAGACATCGTTGGTTCTCGTGCCATTTTTCATTTCCTCGCCAAAAGTTCCTTCCGTCATTCGCATAACGGCGCCTTACCCAAATTACTGAAATTTTAGAATTTTGTCAAACATCAAACATTTCCTATAGAACGATTAACTTTTTTATCTCAAGTGATTTCAAAAACTGGAAATTTTGTCTATGTGTCTTGTGATGAATAATGGGAATTAATTCTAATCCTTAAACCGTAGCAACAGCACGAGCGTAGGCGTGTTAACGGATGTTACAGCAAGCATGTCGTGTTCTGACCCCATTACCTATCGTGACCTCATAAGTAAGGGTGGCCTTGCGTGCTCACCTCGTTTCCAGGCTGGTCTTTATTAGCCACACTATAGAATAGCCCCGCAATATCCCTCCTTACCATTGGCATTCATATATTCACCAGAAGTTCATCGTGTTACACTTCTAAAGAACAATGTGCCATTTTTGGCCCCGAGCGTGCACTAGTAAGACAAATATCAGTGAGTTCCTCTCAGGGAGTACTAAAAAAAAGTCCCAATGAAAAAAGCTCAGAACCGCGGCCTTCATGGTGTTTCAGAACTTAGAAGGTGGTCAAGGAGATCAGTTACAATTATCTATAAAAAGTATCTATAAGAGGACGTATTGTGAATCGCTAATGATGGACTGACAGCAATTCAATTCTGTGTTTTCTTCATCAGTAAAATCCTCATCTGCAGAGAAAATGTCAATAAGGAAGTCCTCAGGAAGGGCAACATTTTTTTAATAGACGAACATGATCCTCGATGTCTTCATACCCATATGTACAAAATGTACATATAAAAAAGTTCCATCGATCTCAATTCCACGAATGATCAAGATCGTGGCTTTTGATTTCACGAGGAACCCGACGAAGTCGCCGAAACTCGGTTGAATTATTAACGAAAATAATGAAGAGAAACCGAGCACTGCGCTTACCAGCTCACTTTACAGTGTGGCGCTTAATTAAATTTTTTTTCAATTTCTACCACAGACAATGTAGCCTATGGTATCCAGGTAAAGTGGAAGCTTTAAGCTGAAAAGGACACCGCAGGCTTTTCTGCTCAAAATCTGCACGAGGGTGTATCACAATTTTGTTCAGCGCCAAATTACTGTCAATGAACTCATCGTATAGTCGTTCGACGTCAGAGAAAATTGCACTTTTTTCCACTGTTCACACATCCATATTCATCTACGAATTTTCCACTCGACATTGAACTGTTACATTGAAACGTAGCTCGCTCATGGTTTTGCCGTATTTAATTCGCCTGTGGACCGAGTTTAGCAATGCAATATTGCGTGAACACAGGAATGCGCTATAGTCGACTATGCACATACGGTCATCGCTGTAGGATCTTTATGTAGCGATCGTCGCTGTCCTGTAGATAATAAAAAACTTTTCTTCAGGAGCTTTAACGTTCAATCTTATGAAAATGACGAACCAACGAAAATAAAATGGTAGCATATGTCTCGTCAGAAATTTTTAGAACACCGAGTATAAGGATTTGTATAATACGTAATACAATTTTTATATAGAACTTTTGTTATTGTTTCTTGACAGCACTTTATATAAGCTCAAAAATCGATGAAAATTTTGGTAGCAATAAGTCAGTTCGGTATATAGCCTATACATATATGTTAGCTACTTATTTCGTAATTCATCCATCATTACGTCCATCAGTTCTCTATAGTGTGGATCTAGCGAACCGAACTGACTGTACCCAGTGTATATTTACAGTCTGCAGTCTGTACGCTGCTCCTACTTTAATATCTTGCTGTTGGCTCTGTCAAACGCGCAAGGCACTACAGTCGGATGAGAATGGGTTTGGCGAACGTGGATGAAAAGGAGTCGGAGAACAGACAATCTCCACAAGGAGATTTTCGATAGGAAATCTCTTACAGAGTGTCTTATGTACTTACACGATCGATCTTCCAAGCGGCAGTCTTCGCCCTGGCATGTTTCGTGTAATCTTGTTCTGGCTTAATCCGTTCATAATTAAATAGACTTATCGACCGAGAATAAGATCGGCACGCCGATGATCGAGTATAATGTTGATAAAAAGTAAAATTCATCCTTCCCACGCCGCACCTTTTAACAATTTATCATAATGGCCCTTGAGGAATTTATATGTAGACATTTTTTTTAAATTTCCTAAATTTCCACTCGTATATATACCTACTCTTCATTTCCCACTCGTACAAGGTATACAGACTTGTATAAGAATATAGTGCGAATGAATGTACATATATTATATACAGAGATACCAACCATATAGGGAAACTCTCTTCAATACCGCCTACGCATCTCGTATCCATGGCTCCTTATCCGTTGAGTATCTGACAGCATTGGAGGATGAGGACGCCTTTTATTCGTATTCGTACTTGTACCCAGTATACTTGTACGGCTGCCATACTCGTACAAGAGCGCACGTGTGTTTGGCTTATACAGCTTCAGTAGCCAGCCAACCAGCGAGAGAATAGAGATCGGACCGCGATGTCTGTGCCTTTTGCGCTGGACGCCAGCCCATCGTTTCAAAGTATCACGAATATTTGGTATCGTCGCTAGAAACCGTTTTCAGACAGCTGCCCGTCGGTTGCAATTCGAAATGGTCAAACATCGCGTAGATCGGACAACCGGAGATGTATTATTATTGACGTGGGCGCTTTGTGATTGTCCAAGAGGGATCTTATAGGGTCGAAACGGCCGAAAACGTCTTTCGGTAAATTGGCGCAGCCGAACGCTTCCGAAACTATTTAATTTCCTATCGGTAATTTTTGAGCTGTTTGGCCGTCGCTTTTTTTATAAGCGTAAAGCGCCGATCGCGTAAGTGCTGGTAGCGAATGGTAGTAAAAGCCGAATAAACGGTGCCTCGGGAGCAACGTCTATTGAAACATGGCTTGGATGCAAGGCCGTTATAGAGATTTGCATATCGGTGACGCGCTCGAACAAACTCACATTCCGATGCTGCGTTCGCGGGTTTAACCATCCGATCTGCAAGTGTCGTGTATTTGTTTCGCTGAATTATTGATACGCCTCGTATCGGCGAGATTTTTCTTTGGCTTAATGCGTCGTAAACAACTCGCGTTACTTAATTAAACGAGTCGTTAAAGTGCTCGAGAAGGTCGCCGTTATAACCTTACGCTTTCTATCCCCTTTAAATGCACTTAAGGTCTCGTCTTCTCTTTAGCATAGAGAAGCGACCAAGGCCGCTGTAAGCGCCGCTTTCAATAATCCTGGTTACGAGGATATACTGTACGCGCATCCGCCCGACAGACCTTGCTCTGGCATCTAAAAATTTCCTAATAATGCACGACGACGTAAAAATATGGATGATGGCCAATAAAGAAGGATTACTACCACGGGACTGCCTTCTTACATTCAGAGCGTCTTACTCGATATTACGTCTACGGAATGGCAGATCTTACAGTTATCATATAACTTTCTGACTTAAGACTCAAGACCGTTATAATAGTCGTATTTCTCGTGTAAAACCAATTATCCTGAAGGACAATAGGCAACGCCGAATGAGGTCCATTGTTATTTTTAATAAGCAAATGAGATAGTACTCTTTGTAAAATTATCTAAGGTCGATCAACGCGCGAACAAAATCATTCGCGATAACTTATACTAGGAACAAAAGAGTACAGTAAATTGAAGGGGGCGTTTTGCAAGTGTCGTCATACCCAACACGTGACTTAAGTCAAACCGCAGATAGGATTCAGTCAGGGCATTGCTAATCAAGTCGAGCCATCGTAAAATCAAAAGCCACCCCATTTCCCATAGTACGTAATGCTTTCTGAATGTGGGACTAATTGTAAAATATCTACATCTCGGTCCCACTTGTATTCGGCTGGGATTTTGCAGCTGCAATGGCGAGTTACCCTGTGCTTGCTTGTTGCCATACGAACTTGTATGCTTTCTAAGGGTGAGATTTGCCGCAGAGTATGGGGAGATGACAGCTGGACCGTGCTGTCCGGAAGAAGGAAAGGTGGTCGACGGGACGTTTTGCGGTGGCTGTGAGGTGGTGGTATGGGGCGCCTGTGGGATGCTGCGACGGGACCAAGAGGGTATTTACACATGAATGCGAACCCGGCTTATCGCAAGGTGAATAGAAACCAGGGAATATATTGGTTTCGCGAAGACCCGATGAAGGACAAACCGATATCAAACTTACGCGTCTAGGGATATATGCGAAGCCGGAGTAGTCTATGTGGATTCATGATATTACTATCTTGAATATACTATACACTGTTACGTAGTGCGTACTGTATTCACGTATACGGAAAAAAATTGACAAAGCATGCGTAAATATCTTGGTTATATATTCGCAATGCTGAAAAAGGAATTGGTTTTTGTTTGTAGAAATTTAATCTCTTCCCTCCTCATTGGTACGATCCTCGTTATTCATATTCATTGTCGATTCCTTGCATTTGTGTTGCTTTGTTCGTTTATCTCTGCTGGCTTTTTTATTTTTTTTTTTTTAAGCTACGGTAAAACGAACCAATATAATTATGGGCAGGCTAATTGGCATTGTTTGCTAATGCGTACGGAGTAACTCGGTCCACCCTTTGCAGTTAGTTAAGCAAATGCGGCGTAGCTGCGCGTATATCTCACGATCTCACGGCCAATACATGCACATGTACCCTGTGCACGTGCAATCATCACGCGCACGAGTGTAAAGTGTCCCAAGCTTCACTGTCGTCCACGTTTAATTATATCTTCATTCGCGTTTTACGCCTCGTGGCGGTTCTGCCTTATAAACCTCAAGGTGATTCGCACTGATTATTGTCTTGAGAGACGATGTACCTAATTATCTACTGCGGATCATGAGATACAGGTATATTACATGGTTCAGAGTACCACTACTATAAATGTTATTTCGTAAGGTTATACATACGTAGGTTAATTAGCGTGTCACTATTTTAGAATTACCTCCATATCCCTTGATAAGATTCGTCAGTTTGCCTGCTCTTCGATGCGTTTCCGATGTTTGTTCAAAAGGATCAATTATAACGGGACTTTAGCACTGGCATCGGGTGATGCCTATAGGATGATGTAATTTTTGTACGTAACAGCAACCTGACCAACCTACCGCGCGAGAATTCGAAAGGATAACGCGACGCAATCTTACCGGATTTTTCTACTCGTTTAACTCATGAGAACTCGAGATTCTTGTAAGAATCGATCTCATCCCGAAGCGCTCTCATTTCGTGCGAATTCATTGAGGCTGCTGTAGGTCTGATTTCCTGCAATAACCTTTCTTTTATGCTCTTCGATAATTACACCAGTTTTTCTACCAGTACTACCAGCGCCGAGTGGTACACCATTAAATCAGTAAATTAACTTCAAAGAGAGCTATCTAATTCCTTATAAGAAACAACGTTACACTGTTCTTCCTTTCAGGGCCACCCGTTAGCTTGCTACGGCACGTACTTACTCCATGGTCGTTGGATATTCATAAGGAATATTGAAATTGAAAATACAATCAATTATTTGTCTTTCGTTATAACTCTGATGTATTTTTTTTTTATTTCTAAAAAATATTTTGATTTATACATAATTACGTAGAAGCGGTATAGAATTTTATGTGTACGTCAGTTGGACGCATGGTATAAAGCTGGCGTTGTTACTCTCTGTTATAATTTATAATGTAAATATACTTAGTGGAGGAATTTGTAAAAAAATATTATGATTTATATACGTCGTTGCGACATCCTGCATAAAACTACTTGTATGCTACTTGTATAGACGCGTCATAGAATTGGAGGCATTACTCGCAGTATTTCGTTCACAGCAATTTACGTTCAATGTACTACGTGTATCATCTGTGCATCTCTTAAGGAACTGAAGGGACGAGAAGAGCGTGAAAGAAAAAAAGGAAATTCGAAAAGATTACCATTCCCTCTTCTCTACGTTGCTCGCAAATCACTCGCAAATTGCCGCATTCAAAATAGCTGAACGTTATACGATCTCGTATTTACTGTACAATTTTCTGGCACTGCCGACACGATACCTTCTTAAAATATGAACCCCCCACTCCCTTATTGCCAGTGCCACCCCTCCGCGCCCCCACACCACTGGCCAATTCAATTTATTTCGGATACAACGTACACGCTTGCACTTTTATTACTATTTACGTAACGGGAGAAGGAAAAAATTAAAGTAACTGCATCGTATTTGGCACATGTTCAAGAACCCTAATATGGCGTTACACTGCATTTCGACGGTTGCATGTACAGAACACGTAGGTACATATGCACTATCAGCTTTACTGGTAAAAGCCAGATTTTTTTTCTCCTACGAGAAAAACCCATGCGTTTTATCTGAACGCGTGTGCGTGTGCGCTATAAATTTCTCCGCGGCAAGAGAAGTACAGCCGTGGATCGTACAAGTTGTAGGGGGTGGTGCCCATCCAGTGGAGAATCCATGGGGTTGCTGGAAGAAGACAATGGTATACCCATTTCCAAAGTGTGCCTGTTCGCATGAGTCAGATGCTACGACATCCGGCGTAAAAATAGATGGGTCGATATATTTCGATGGTACTTTATCGATAGGGTTATGAAAGTAATTTTACTTTCTTTTTTTTTTTAATATATTATACATAGATACGAACGTGGTGGAGGGTAGAAAATTTTACATTTCGCTTGGACATCCTTTGACGATTGCTATTGAATACGGTGATTCCTGTAGAAGCCTGACGGATTCTGCACCCTGCTGTGACGAAGTAGGGGATGAAATCGAGGGGGATGGTCCAAGAGGTAGAACGTGCCAGAAAAATAGGTTCGACTATAGAGACGGTCTCGTACCGAGAGAACGGAAGCTCAGCCCGTCATGGTTTCTTTATGGCGAACCACGGGGGTTTCTTTGGGTAGATACCAGCAGGCAAACAACATACGTAAGGAAGCTAAGATGGCTATCGCGTGTAGTATATATATGAGGGGTCGTAATATTCTTCAAAGTCTTTCCTATCAGTTTGATTTCCCTTTGTCCCTTTTCAACCTGACGATATGTGACTTTTGATGTGGATACATCGAGATTCCACAAGGATCTCCATTCGGTGAGGGTTGTTTCGAAGAAAATTTTTTTCTGGCTACGGCATATTATCTTGCTTTGGATGGGGCAACAGATTATTCGAATTTATTGGAGAACAATCTGGATCAGATTCGACACGAAAATTATCCACCTGTGCATTTTTCTTATCCAATTATTGCTTATCGTCGTGACCAACGAGCTTCATATCTGAATTGATCAACAAGTGAATTACTAAGCCAACCACGTTACAGGGAACGGATAAAATCAGTTCGTCCAATTTTCTCCAATTTTACGTGATCAGGAATGTATCTCGTCCGATGGGCAGTATCTCCCCTCGGGACACGAGAGTGAAGGAAATTAGTTCTCGAAGATCACCGACGAATCTCTTACTCGGCTCTGTCGCTACGTTATTGACCGTCGTCGCGATCCACGGGGGTTAGATGGCACAGGATGACTCCTGGTGCCAGTTAGCCCCTTTATTCCCCAACTTTGTATATATCAGATGGAAGGAACATTTTAGCTCCGCGGGAATCAGAGCCATTCAGCCTGGAGTAACTGCACTTGCGAAGACTCTGGGTCAGATAAGAGATAGCGCATGCGAACAGAGCCCATTCGCCGTCTTGTCGATGAACGATACATCGGGGGTTGAACGAAGAGGACCCCATCCCTTTCAAAATCTCATCCCCGTCTCATCCGCTAAGACGCCGAAGCAATATGTTTCCGAGCTTCCTGCGCCGTAAGGGCGCGTCTGACAGAATTGGATGAAATTCACCCTGAGCTTGGAAAGCTCCTCGTTCTGCCGAAACATCCACCCACTTTTCACCCCTTCTTCCGGCACAAGGGGCCACCGGCTTTGGACGACATTCTCGAAATGAACATTAAAAATCCTACCATATACCTACATAAGAACGAATTTAAAGTACGATTCTCATCGGGGGTAACCATGTAAAACGAAAGAGCTTGCAATGGCGAAGTACTCGAAGGTCGAAGCTTCTTAAAGTGCTTTCCATTCTAATACAATGGGCCTTGCGACTTGATCGTACTCCTCGTTCATCGCCAGGAGCTTTAAAGCTTTTAAGTTGTACTACGTGTCGACAGAATGGGAAACGCTCTTAGGAGGTGCTTTAGGTGGGCGTGTTCCAGCACAATATAGTACCTTTTAACCGCGGAAACGGTGAAAAGCTCACTCAGCTTGGGTATCCCGCTCAGCGAGGCTTCCTCGAGAACTATCGTGGAATCCCGACAAAGCGGACTGCTGGCACGCATCCCAAACACGACGGATTCTTACATTGGTACTTTTTCGGCCGCGGACTGATTTATTTTAGGAGCGAAGAAGGAAATCGCATGGGCCGAACTTACTCGTACACGAACGTCCAACTAGTTGGGCTTACGTATATGTAGACATGTACACTCATCGTCAATATCCCTTTACGAGCTTTAGATTTATATTTAATACCAGCCTGTTGTAACCGGCTACGCTTAACGTAGCGTTTTCTTTCTACATTATATATACGTATATATATATATGTATATATGTATGTCCCGAGTAACAATTATTTGCTATGTAGTGGATTTGCGATTGATCACTCAGAAGTATTATATGTATAAATATAAATATACCCAATGAGACTTATCCCATCTGTTTGTAGGCACATACAAACTGAATTTTCTTTCTTTGCTTTTGCTTCTGGACGACATGGATGAGACTGCATCTGCTATAGAAAGATCAGGCGAATATCAATTCTTTTAAAGCGACGCGTTCAGTCGAATAAAAATCCTTACATTTGGAAAAAAAATGAACTTCCTCAGAAAAACAAGATCATTTTCGTGATTTTTTATGTTTTGCGAATACCGCGATAACTCGTACGTCCGTTAATTTCGGAATACCCTGTATATGTATATTTCCTTGAACGAGACTTTCACCTAGCGCACTATTATTTATTCGCGGCTTCGACCTTACTATATACGTGGCGAACCCACCATTGACAAGCAATCGTGATCTATCGGCTTCGACGAGGTCGTTTAGATCGTTAAATGTGCCATGCGATAAACTTTGTTAGCACCGTAAAGCGTTAGTCGGTTCCCGATAGATGGATCCGATAACCGGTTTGAAGATAACGATTTCGGTTCTGAGTATCCGATACCTTTGCGAAAATCTATTTCTTTTCATCTTCGTATTTTCATTGCTACACTCTTGCGAGAATGTTATCTTATTTCTCGGAGCCTTGAAAATATTAAGTAACCAATACTGAGAATATACAGACGTCTGGTCGACTATACGAATTCAGATAAATTACTGGTTTTCGATGATTTTCATAGTAAAATTATTTTTAAATTCTCTTTTGCTTTCCGTCTATTTCGCGTTTCGGTCCGAGCTCCATTCGAAAATCCCGCCGACTATTTGAATCCAGACAGAACGCTTGGCGGCACACACCACGCTTCTTCAGCTACTAAATCATGCAAATACTAATAATGGCAGGGCGAAGCGTCGGATAATCGAAATGTAAACACGAGGCGGAGGTAGTTGAAGAGATACGAAGAGAAGGAAAGAGATGGAAATAGACGGAAGAGAATCAAATAACTCGCTAGGCGGAGGCTGCAGAGTCAGAACCAGTCTGGAGTTTGTTAGTGCTCATTGAGCAGAAGAGAGAATACTGACATTGTAGCATTACCAGTAGGTTGGTACCTACCTCAGGCAGTCGGGTTGAACACACCAATGCGTGTCTCTTCAAACACGACGAATCGCCTTACAAAGCTACTTCGGGTTTCCATAAATATTACAAACTATACATAACCCCTTTGTATTTCATGAACTTTCCCATAGAAATTCACGTAGAAAATAGACTCGCACTACTCCGAATGTACACGTGCAGCCACGATAAGACTCCTCGAATCTTTTAATATTCATTGAGCAGAAGTAATAGTTTTGATATTATGACACTGCTATTACCATGAACGGGCATCATAAAAGATTCAGCTTAGCATATCATATCATAAACCTTAACGTTTTCTAATACCATCAAAATCGTCTTACGGTGCTTTCACATCGCATAAATATTTGTCCTGCAGAATTTCACGGCGCAAGAACTTTCTCGCATGGATTTCAATAGATAATGTAATCCCAGCCAGATATTTCCTATAGAGAGCGGCTTATTACTTTCCGTGATAGCTCACTATACATCTTGTACATCGCCTCACCTGCGCTGATTTTAGGTGCTACTAGTTCGTTATTTTCCTACTTTGCAGCATGAGCATTCATATATCGATTTAATATGGTGTTACTTGCGCCTGGATATGCATGGGATCTTATAGAGAATTGACGATCGGAAGCGTGGCAACCACTTACTCGGCGACGCGGCACTCGTCGATAAATTCTCCACTGTCCTGCGTTCCGAGAGGAAGGGCGGCACCGTCAGGCTTCAGTGGTTCAGGCTGCATCAAGTTGCTTGCCTGCTGTATCCTACTTACTATAATAGCGATTACTATTTAGCGAGGTCAATAGGCGGATGAACGTGACCGCGAAGCCGCGGTTATAGCGGTGTGCGTGCGTACTTGGCTGAAAATTTACGAGAGCCTTCGAAAAAGGTTTACCTTGGAAATCTTTCTACCTGCCTGACTTACCTATAGGTAATTACCTACATGGCATTTCGATCGATTCGCCGTAGAATGGAAAAGTAAAGTCCTGACTGGGACGAATAGATCGGCGCTGAAAAGCAAAAACGATCCTTGCAGCAATGTTAATCTGGATGGTTGAATATTTTTTTATCTTTCAACTGTTATTTCTTCTACCTCTCTCGTTCTCCCGTGAGGATCATACTTGGTATATAAAGTCTCGCGTATACTCGTACTTTCGCAAGGCAGACGTTCAAGCCAAGCACAATACCGTAAAGTGTTTAATAATTACTCTACCTACGGATTACACTGTGCTTGAAAGAGACACAAGAGTGGAGGTTCTCACGTGGGGTTGAATAGTACCTATGTATATGGGTACTATGCTGTTAATCTTACAAGGGTGAAAAATCCGTTTATCCCAACCCTCTGAAAGTTCAGATCTGTCAGGATAGGATTTGCTACTCGTAGGTAACCCAGCATCTCTATTTGGTATGTAATGTAGCTAGAAGATTTTTTAGTAGATAACTGTAATATTGTAACGCTGACCATTCGTGACTGCAACTTTGCATTCCGGATTACACTTTTTCTCTGCCTCTTATTGAATATCTCTCTGTCTCCGTCTATACCGAACGTGGTTTTAAACTCAATGAATTTCTGCAACTCGGTTCGCTAATATGCGAGCTGCTGAAAACTACCTATAATATATCGCGTTCCTCGCGTCTACGTGGGAGTCGAAATTATAATGTTGTTGCAATCCGTACGCGTGCGTAACGCGAAACCGGCGTATACTTCCTCATTAATCCTGACCCAGGGGCACGGGGTACCATAAGACACCCCAGATCATATTTCACCCTTTCGTTTGCTGGATCTTATACATACAGCATTACACAAGCATTACCTACGACCGGCATTCAGGGTTGCTAAGTTTCACGATAATATTCAGGCCTTAAGCTACGTAGCATTATGCATTCCTATTCGGAGTATCTTTCCGTGTAAAAAAATTTCCGTTTGTGTGTATTATTATTATTTCATTATTTTTTCCAACAAGAATTCATTAACATTTCCTGTTGCAACTTTGGCATCTCCCTGAATTATGACGGTGGAAGGCACGCTTTATGCATATATAAGATTTCGCAACGTACCGCAAGACGAACTTCGATAATTAAACAGGAGATCGAGTACCCTCGGCTTGGTCGGTACTTGCCAGTTCGCTTCCGCCTCTTTTTACGGCTGTATACTTCTCTTTCTTTTTCTTTTAAGAAATCATCGTATCGCCATTAAGCGCTGCCGCGACTCGGCGCGGAAACAAGTATAGGGTCGATGCTGCGTATCATTCATATTTGCTTAATTCAAGCTTTCTTCCGAAACAAAAGCACGTCTAATTAACACGCTTGAGACATTGGGGGGCGGGGGGGGTAGCGTTTCGCGTGGCTACCTGAATGCCGTCCACGTTCAGCCAGCAACGGGGCGGAAAAGGATGCCAAGGGAGTAACGGAAAGATGGCGCAAGAGCGAGAGAGTATAAACGAGAGTAACCACAGTAGGTTGTAGGTAGAGATAGCTCTAGGTGAACCGTGTGGAAGGGATGATAAAGGCAAGTAGATGGGGGCAATAGCTACTATAACGATTCAAACAAGCCCTGGTAATTAGCAGCTTCCCGCAAAATCCCCCCCCCCCCACTCTCTTACTTCTCCTTCTTCCACTTCTTTCTCTTTACCTCCACCTTCTACTTCCCTCATCGTTATCCACCCTTTCCCGAATACCGTCCGGCCACCTTCTATACCTCGGCTGGACTCTACTTCTACCCGAGACACAGAAGGCCGCAATACAACCCGAGAAATGAAAACGAAAAGAAATATTCAACCAATATACCTTATGCATATTTTTTCTACTTTTCCAATGCACTGGCTTTGTACTATTTCATTGAAAAGCAGAAGGGGAACCCTGTAGTTTATAATGTAATACCAATATGCATACACGTAGGTATCGATGAAACCGAAATTTTTTAAATTTTGAATGAAACAAGGTAAAGCAATCACGATTAAATATATTGAAAAAGTAATTGTACTTGATAGAAAAATATAGTTGTATCCGAAGATCGGGCTAGGTTATCTTTGTGATTGCATGTCAGTGCGATTCTTTATTACGCAATAATAAATTTATCCTGCGGTTATTTATTGCGTGAAATTCATCGGTAGTACGATTATTTATTTTGTACGTAACCCACTGGATCTGATGGCTGGGTGCATTATTGCTTGTCGGTGTGTAAGTAACTTTTATTCTCCTATCTTTAATTACAAGTTTGATTAACAGACCGAGTCCCGCTGGCTGTTAATGACTAATGAGTAATGAAATGGCTACGCCTCCGGTAAACAGAATCGAATAGGTTCGGATCGAGTTTACGACACAGATTTCATCTGTGGATAAGCGCCTGGCTATATACATACGTTACATACATATTGCTCTCGCGCGAGTACTCGGTTGCATTTCGAGAGCAATGCACGCTCCTTTCGCACAGAAATTGCGTACGCGATACCGATTGCCTTGAACAGTTTGTACGGCAATCGGTAATCGGACGAGTCACGGAACACCTGGTACGAATATTCGATGCTTGTTTCAATCTCGGCGTTAAACTGTTTTCTGCGTGTACTACGTGCGAGATAAAGGTAGGCAACACTTGGCAGCGTTAATTATTATGGCGATGGCAGCTATAAATCGTAGGCTGCTTTCTTTGTTGTTGCATTCAATTGTTACCTGGCAAATCGATTCGTGTCGATTGGAATAACGTGATGTTTAACTTTCGAACGAACGGAGGAATAACACTCAACGAGATAATAATATTTTTATGGGTATATATATTATATATATATTTATACACACACACACACACACATATATATATACATATAGTCTGTTGCTTTTTTTTTTAATCGATGCTGAATATTGAAAGATTGGGGATGAAAATATGTCTCGGTATGATATTAGTTGGTCTTCTTTGGTTGAGGATTTTTTGTGCACAACCCTCCGACTTGAGGGTGTGTCATTATACTTGTTTGAAACTGCCAAATTCCCATGGATGGTAGGGGACCGCGCGGTTGGGTTTTGCGAATATTTTTAGGGTGAAATTGAGATCGGTCGGTATGATGTATGGGGTGTAATTATCGAAGCTATGGGGGATCCTCGGTTAGAGGGATGTTCTTTCTCAAATAAAATATTTCATGCCGGTAGGCGACCTTTTTTTTGTCCTTTTTATTAATAAGATCTGCCACATGATCCATACACGTGTTCAGTAATATTATCGACAGTGGTAAGCATTTGTTTTATCGCCCTCGGGACATTAATGAATATTAATTAAGAAAACACGAGGTCTATACTGTGTAACGTTACATTGTGGTACAGGTTAAAAAAAAATTTAACAAAGCAGGTATTTAAATCGGGATTCATAAACCTCGCTTCTTTCATACAGACATGGGCTGCAACGGACGGGCAAATTGAAGCCAGCATGTAAAATGATTCACTCGGATGAATGTACTTAATGAAAACAGAGAGCAGATGTCTCATCTCCATAAAACAATTCTCCATGTTGATTTTGTCCCGGTGGAATTTGAGGAGTAAGAACACGAAAATGATCTTCCGAATCGAAAACTCTATATTCACGGTGAAATGATATTTTATAAATTTAACTGAATAAATCACAGGGGAGAATACATGCGAGACTTCACACCCCCGATACTATTCCCTTCGTTCATTTGCACCATCTCTCTGTGTTTTTCGTTTTTTACAAAGTGCACGCCACGAATCACCTATTAGTTGTTAATCGATAAATCAAACAGTACCTCCATACTGTTGCGCAACTTGTTAAGCAGAGAATGTTTGTACAAGTAGGCAAAAGTCACGTAATGTTATCTATCAGGCATACATAGATCTGCTGCTCAGGTTGAATTAGATTAATGGGTAGGTTGTAGCGATTGCTTAACCAACTATATGTATGAGTCGCTTTACACTAAATTCAGGGATATGGAAATGTTTCGATAGTTCCTGTGCATTTCTGTACAATTTCTGAAATAGATTTGCTTATACTGTAGTTACTGTAAAAACAGACTTAAATTACTGCAAATTGGACTAATACCGAAACAGTGGTTTTAACGATGCCCTGCAACGTGCTTAAGCATCTGGGCACAAAGAATTTCTATTGTTTCCAGTTACAAGGCGAACGAGGAAAATTCGTCAGGGCCTGGATTCTCATTCGACTGTTCATTTGGCGCAGAGGGTAAAAGTAGTGTCTCACATTTATCGACACGGGGGGTTGGTTTCAAGGGTTTCTCTTGTTGCGGACCATTTCTTGGTTAACCCCCGTAAACTGAGGTTCTCGGAACGAGGAGGCATTTTGCCGAGGGATGATTCGAAGGGAGTGCGAGCACATCCCCGTGCGAAAATACAACCCTGAAATCGCGTAGCTCTATTACCATCAGCCTCGTTCGGTCTAAGGAGTAATTTCCTTTCCTCTTTTTTTCTGCTTATTTTTTCGGAGATTAGATATCTTGAAGATCTTTGGAATTTCCGAGAAATCTATTCTCTGTTTGTTTGTTTAAAGTTTTACCACTGTTCGACGAAACTAACTTGCTATTGCCGGGATGCAATTTTGTTTAGAAAGTCGAGACGATGAATACGATGATGTGACTCGTGAGCGTCTCTATGATAATTTTTCAATCTCGTTGTAAACTTTGACTTCCGGAGCCGAAGACTTGAGAGATTCTAGGAGTAAATTGCAGTCATCGCGAAACGTGGAAATGGGACTATTGTGCATCAAGAAACGAGCGATAATTATAAACCAGACGAATTTCTGTTCTTTGACGCAACGAAGAACTTTTCTGTTAATCTGGAACGATTGTTTTGAATTATGATTAAAAGTTCGATGACAGATTACGTGTTCATTTTGCATTGCGATGTTGATCGATATTGACTGACTTCCTATTTCTGGTCCATTAGGCACTTGGACATCTGCTTTAATTTCAAGTGTCTCCCGCATGTACCATAATAATCGTTTTAGGATCTTGTAGTAAAAGCCTCGTGAAAACGACGGAAACTTAATACGCGCTCGCGCTCCTTTTTTTTATGTAGCTACGCATCCTCGCATTACGACAATACTTTAGCCTTGCCGCAATGACTATTTTTATCATCCAGCGACTGGGTGGGCCGGTAACACTTCCATTTGTGATCCATCCTCCTACGACGTGTAAGAACGTTATAGATAGGCGATCGAGATATTACGATGATTTTTTATTTTTATTTTCTTAAAGTGTTAAAAAATATATAGGATGCTGAAGGTGAATAAAAAAAATGATTACGTGGATAATTATACCTGACTCGAATTTCGGTAACGAATGAAGTCTAATTTAATATGGAATGAAAACGAAAATTCTTTTAAAAGTTGTTTAGCGAAGAAATCTTGCATTCTTATTCGTAGTGGCAGGGATGAAATTTCGTTGAAATTCCTTCCACCCGAAACCTAGTAACCGACTTGGAAAAATTCCATAAACTCACTCGGGCAAATAGAACTAAGAGTACCAGGAATTTTTCGGCAATTCGTCGACCAATTACCAGAAAACTCCAGCAATTATTATCAGAGAAAAGATTAAGATCCGCGCTTAAAGGCTGATTTCTACGGGGAAGGCTTTTGCGCATGTGCCGGTACTGAGCTTGTGTATGTGGCCATAGGGTGGCTCAGAGCCACGTGGTGCCGAGCCGTGCTGTCAGTCGCGTACGGCGAGTCAACCGTGTCTCACCCTTCTCGCAATATCATTCAATTTTTTTCTCTTGATCAACCCCTGATCTTGAATTTCGAGACGTATAAGTGTATCGGGCTTTATAGATTTCGGTAAATAAATAAAATTGAATCGTTCCACTGGAAACACTGGAAGCTTCCTGGAAGGAGTGCCCGACAGATTCCCATCTTTGGGGTAAATCCGATTGACAGTTCAATTTTGTATGACAGTTCTCTCTTGATATTATCAATGCACACAGAAATTACTTCTTTTTTTTTTGCGAGTACATTAGAGGATTGTAATATATAATTATTTAAAATAATATCTATATTATTTTTATACCAAACTGTAACGTGCAGCATTGAACATTTATTGGATTTCATTCGGAATTAAAATTTTTAATATTACAATAACTAATGTAATCGCAAGTGTGTAAATTAGATAACACTAAGTCAAAAAGCGTGCTGCGAATTCACGTTCAATTAGCTTTAAACTGTTTGACTCATATCCATTAATCGTGACTACTGCTCGTTAAAGTCAACAAGTTTTCAATGGCTCGATGTCATTGAACCGCGTGACAGTGAACGTCATTTTTATTTCGTATAATTATCAAAAATAGTAATTACGTCGGAAGTCCATAATAACAGAAGTTTAACGAACGGACGTTGAATGACGAACAACGTGACTACGCGCGACAAAGAGAATAATTCGAAAGTCTGAATCGAAAAGTGATGTTTTATGTACAAGTGGATTGATTTACACGTATATGCCGACCATTAAATTTGTCCATTACTATTCCGTTCCGTTTTCTTTTTTTAATTAAATTTTTGGAAAATGCCCCAATTGCAAATTAATCATTGACAAATTACTTGATTAAAAATAATGGTATTCCAGTTAAATACCCGAATTCGTCACTCGCGTCCGAGCTGCATTCGTAACCGTTAATAACACACGGTGACACTGTGAATGAAACCGGAAGTCTATCCAGTCAAATTCACTGCTACCCACGAGTAGCTAATGGGATACTGGATCCAATTACTTCTTTTTAATGGGTCCCCTAAAATCTCCGCGCTCATAATAATTCCCTCGAAATCACGTGTACACGCACATGCACGAGAGCAGCACGTTCGCTCGGTGCTTTTCTCCCAACTTAATGGAAACGCCGTTACGTAATAAAGGGCTTTGACGTAATATCGAATTGTGCATGAAAATCCATGTTTACTCATCAAATATCACTCGTGTCGATTATTCGTGCTTACGCATGAGCACGTAGCAAAGTAACATGACGTTACTCTGCTTGACGTAATGCTCTCCATATCTCGAGTACTTGTACACATCCCTCTGGATAGCTTAAACATATTCAAGGGATGATGCTACTAGTACCCCTGAACTGGCAACGTCTTATCAGCCTATCGTTCTAATCTGAAGACTCATAAAAATGCTTAGTAAAAAAAATGACTAGACACGTGTCGATCCGTTATAGGGTTAAGAAGGGCAGTATCACCCCCTATATCTACGGGTCATATTTTAATGTGATATTCGAGACTAATTTGTAAGTTTAAAGTGACGTGTTATCTTCACCTACCCCGATTGTGCGATAGCCACAAAATACGCCCATATAAGAATTTTCGGTTCGAAAAATTCTAATAGTACGAGTCAATGTGTTATCCCGTATGAAGCCCCATACCCCCGGTTAACGTGTCAGCACACCTTTATGGAATCATCAATCAATTAAGCCATGGCTCACCGGTACAATCACGGTTTATTATCTTATATCTGAATCCATTTCATTAAACTCATCCATCTTACTTGGACATATCCCTGCTACTGGGCTTGGTACATACTCTGCTCCTTTTCTCACAGTCTTCTACAGTTTTATGGGATACGAGACGGAATAGTTTATACACGGCCCTTATGCCGTTACGTTCTGCTCGAAAGGATAAGGGTGTGTGATATTTTTTTATGTTTGATAATACCCACCAGCTCGTTTTTGTGTAGTCACATAAATTCTAAACGACCCGACATCCATTTTAGTTTATAATCGTGATACGCGTGTGGCTGTCGACGACCCAGCAAAATTCTATGGACGCTTTCATGGCTCGTTATAGTTCCAAATTGAGAAGTGACGCGCTTACATCGAGTAAATGTCGTTTTTTTTTCCCCCAATAGCACCTAGGGAGTCGAGTATACACATATTTGATATATGTATATATACCTATTGTAGTAACCTTCGAAAATCTTTTGGCAATTTCGGTGTTTTATACTATATATGTATATATGTATACGTGCGTTCATTTTACGGCAGAAAGAACAAAGCCCCCACTCGTTATCAGGCATAGAAGCATTGTATATATTTGCATATACTTTAATGGATGCTTCGCGTTGATTTCTCGTTGCATCGTGAAAAAATGGCTGGATTAATCGTAGTCGAAGTTACGATCGAGTATACTGATATTTCATTGCTATTCGGTACGGCCGTAGTATGGAGGCAATGGCTGATATTTCAGCTTCGGTTTTCAGCCTTTACTAGCAGAGATGGAACGATAAGAGAGGGCGGGCGAGTTATCGGTAGAGTGCATAATAGAGAGGCCGCGAGAGTTAAAGAGAAATAGGGGTAGATAGGTGAGGTGGGGGGAGGGAGGGAGGGAGGGAGGAGAGACCCTGTTCGGTATCAACTACAAACAAACGTTTACAGTATGCGAAATCAAGCGTGGGGCTTGGCCTCCCGACACGACAGTCTGGTTTTGATAGGGTCCCTGCACCTGACGTTTCGATAAACAGACTATATACTTTTGCGTTGTTCGTGCATCGGCATTTTTAAAATAATACGTAACGAATTGACTCGCGTCAGCCGCTCGAAATTGTGACACGACGTATACTTGTGCTGCGAAATTATTCTCGATCAGACCATTTGCGAAATTTCATCGATGATCTCTAGTTTATAGATATTGAACGTTTTAGTGATCGATTGATTCGTACGATTTTTATATTATATATATATTTTTTCAATAGGTATATTTTGATATAGTTTTTAATACTTATATTTGAAAAATCTTTATTTTTTTTTTGCTCAAAGGGAAAATTATCGTTCGTGCTTTTCAAATTATTCGCGAATTCGAACTGACGATGAATTTGCAATAATCGTCGACGGCTACGAATTTTTAGCTTTCTTGTCGGAGCGCGCGTTGTCCGGAATTAATTGAAGCCCCATCGCTGTTTGGTGGGGTAATTTAGTAAAGTTTTGTTTGACTATCGTATTACCCAACAAGTTAATTGACGTGCCAATCCAAATATCATTATACACCGTCACTGAGCTTCCATCGAGTCTGTTTTATATGAACACTGTGTGAACCTTCGTAAAATCCAATTATTTATTTGAGGATGATTCGCGCTTTGGGAATACATACCTATATGTATATCCATGCTATATTTGGGATTTGTAATGAGAGAAAGGATTAAGTGGGACGGGTGAGAACCAAGAGAAAATAGAGTGACGTAAAGGGGAATATGTGACGATAAAAATATTTAAATAGCTCGAGTCGCAGGGTAACATGGTTTTCGCGTTTGCACCGAACTGCGAACAAAAAATTGATGGCTTTATCAGATTATTTTATATGGGACTATACGACGATATGTGGATATATGCATATGGATATGGCTGTGATTCCGGATCTGCGAAACGAATGAGGAAAACTCGTATCAGCATACATACGCTGAGGGGTAAAACTGTGAATCCGAGGAATACGTGGAGTTAATTACCAATCATTTAGACCAATCAGCGTGGCCGCTGATCGCAAAGCGGAAATGTCATTTTCTCCATATACCTAAAGTTAATTCAAATCCAGATTGTATCTGCGCAATATCACTTGCTACGAACGATAGTCGTTGCCGTTATCGCCTGTGCGGCTATCACTAATTGCATTGTGGATTTACCTTAATTTCCAACGACATCTCACGGGCAAATTACGTAGAAAACAGTGGATAGTATTTGTATTGGTACAATTTTTTTTAAACTCTACCTATTCTGCGTAACGATTTGTAATCAATTGTAAAATTTATTAGTGGGATAACAATAAAGGCAATGAAACGAAGTTTCAATAAAAGAGAAGATGGATACGTCAGGATAATATTAGATTGTTTAAAGCGGATGAAGTTAGCGGGGACCGTTTTATTTTCACCACACCGTTTCGTCTCTCTCTTGAAGCACTTTCGACGTGCAGCATCGTCGAATTAAATGGCGACGGTGATATTGAGTAAATTCTATCAGCGGAATAAAATTAAGAATGACCAGGGGAAACGGATTTTCCAGTGGAAAGGGGTGGGGGGGGGGTGGTACCTATTTGTGACGATCTCTCCTGCGACTGTCCAGTCGAAGGTCGACAATCTAATCTGGCCGCGAGCAGCGGAAGGTGGACTTCCTTCTCTTTGCTTCTCCCTATCTTTCTCTTTACGTTCGTCTCCTTCATCTGAAACCAGCCTCATCCGATCCTCCCTCTTCTTTCTCATCCACCATCTTTATACTTTGGCCGATCACTCACTCAATGATCCCCTTACTCCCCTATGGTCCATCCAGTCCGCCGGTTCTTTCACTTCACATACGATCCTTTCTAGGGGCCGTTTCACCCTCTTCCGTTGTATCCCCCTCTCATACGCTCAACCCTGTTTCCTCGTAAAAAATCCTGTCCTTGATTAACACCGTGACCACGTCTTACTGCTCAAGGGTTCTGAGAGGGGTAGGATTTCAAATAACCTACTACTCGTAACTACTAGGTGATACGTACGGGACGATACAGAAGATTGCTCTTGATCCCTTGACCTTTGGATATATATGTATAGTAAGGACACTTTCCTATTAGGTTTAACTAGATCGAAGATGGATTTTTCTGTCTAATTGATCTGCCGACATTTGGCGATCGCTTGATTTAAGTGATAGGAAACATTGAAGAAGTTATAAATTGAGTTATCGTGGTTGGGACTCATGTATAGCGAGATAACGGGTTAGGTAGAGTTCTCGAGATATTGGGTTAATATCCGATTGTAGATGTAATGAGTCATGAATCGGAAGGTGGTCGCGCGTCAGGAAAGGTGCAAGGGATGCTGGATGGCAGACGGGTGGTTCCTGGCTGAGTAGGAGGAATCGAGTGGCCCATGGGGGTACTCCAGTCGACTAAATTGAGAACAGCCCAGAGATTATCCAAGATATACGGACCCTCCGTTCTACTTACTCGCCAGTGTAATCAACTGCGAATTCCGATTTAAACTGCGATTTATGGATGTATTAATGGAGCCGAATCTCGGATTGGAATTAAAATCGGTAAGTTATTGCTCCGAATTTATTTGCATCGTCTTTATATATAGATTCTTAAATTAATAAGAATTTAATCGCAACTTGATCAAACAATTAATTAACACATTACCTGGTGGAAATCTAAACTAAATATTATAAACAGTATCTTCTATAAAGTCAAAAGCCGTAATTTGATCCAAGTCCGAAACTCTTAAGAGGATCTCTTCGTGCTTAGTTTCCCTTCTGGTAATCTTGGGACTATTTTTCAAAGACAGTGATAAATCACTGCTCGCGTTCCCCAAGGCCACCGTAAAAAAAAAAACACGCATAGTATCTTACATGGACAAGCTAACGCGCGAAAGCGTGTCGGATTTACACTTAGTCTTGAAATGACAAATACTGCCTGCTACTCCTGATGACGTCGTCAGCTTCCGAAGTCCGAGTGTCCACCATAGGGAATAGAAAAAGGGTGTTCCTTTTCCAACATAGAGTTCAGATCGAGCAGTGGCTTGCCTGACCAAATGGGAGTAGGTACTCTCGTCATCATTTTTCAGTAAGCATCATAAATCTCAGCAGCATGCTTAGGTACTTCGAGATCATTTGTCTTCATCGTTCTGTCATGCCACACGTACGGGTCTAGTGCTCAGGCCAAACACTCTTGATACGATGTTGGACACAAATTCTGATTTCTTTCTCCCCTTGGTACAGACAGCTATTCCCATTTCGTGATTCGCGATAATTTTCGGTAGCTGGATCTTGGAAGGAGATAGCTGATTTATTTTTCATAGATTTTTTGTAGATATAGATATCGAGTAGGTGGATCGTTAATTTTTTTATTTCGAAAATTCTAAATCATTTGCAAGTTCTTGAAATTCGAATGTGTAAGGACCGGTTGACGTTAAGCCTTGAAAGGGGAACACGGTGGCTGAATAAATTCTCGAAACTCGCGTGCAGATAGAAATCCAACGATAATTATTTATATCGGACTGGCTCAACCTGTCGCATTACATGTATCGTACTGGTATTGGGTTACTTGCGCGAGAAAACTTGAATTATATTAATTCATCGGGATCGGATAATACGTGATTAATGGCAGTATACGATCTCAATGGAATTTCAAATTATACGAAGCAACGGTAATCTAGATAAACATGATTTGTTTTATTCTTTTCGACTTTACGACTTTCGTGAAAATTAATCCTTTCTCTTGTATACTGTTTGGCCTGTATAAGGTATATGTTTTTATTTTACACCGAAGATTGAGAAGTTACTTCAGTGACGAATGTCCTAAGAGAAAATGATAATTATTCGTGTATTAAATTTAATTAATAACAGCTCTTCACCCTGATATTAAATTCTTGAGTCTGATGCTTTATTGTCTAATTTTGCCTGGGATACGCTTCCACCCACGAGATATGAGCCTTAAGCCACTTTTAAGCACCACTCTTGAAACTCCCAATAATATCGCGTTAAGTTTCGCAGGAAAGTTTCTTGGTTCGTGGCGTCGCGACGAAACTTTCGAGTCTTTAATTTCGTCTTCGGTACCTTGAAAATTTTCTGTTTGCCAAGAACCACCAGAAAACTTATACCCACAGTCACACTGTACAAATCCCTGTGATGTAGTTTCTCAAATTTTCGAATGCAGAGATATAAAAAACATGGTAATATCCAGTGCAAAGAAGGCCCAGAATTTTATTGCAAAATCATCAAAGTACATTAATAATCCATAAAAAAAGGAATTAACGTCGCTGTTCAATGCAAATGACGACGAGGGTGCCGGAGATGACGACCACCATGGTAGGCGCAATGGAGCAGCGAAATGGAAGAATGGCGTTCGGCAAAGAGATGAAAAAGGAGAATAAAAAAAAAACGTATGCGGGATTCTGGTAAAATTTGCTTGTTCCCTTTGGAAAACCATATGGTTTTCAGCGGACGCATCACAAGGGCAACCGCGATTCTCATGTGAACGACTATACTCTATATAACCACGTAACGGGCGCGGCATTGCCCGAAGGGTCCACCGCAATGTTTTCCTCCAATTTCACCAAAACAAACAGCCTGTTATAGATTTGCCCGACGTAGCGTCGTCAATTTATAATAGCGAGAGCTTTTGTGACAGGCAAAATGGGCGCGCGCGGGGTGGTTTTCAGAGACCGTGAGACTGCGCGTGGGAGACACACGGAAAGAAAGCAGCCGCCATCAAATATCAAGAGACCATTACCGCCCAGTTCGTTCTCCTCCTCTTTATTATTGTTATTATACTCTTGTTAGTACTATTGCCATTCCCCGTTTGTCGGTGATACAGGAAACTGCGGATTCCGCTATAACCAGCGAAATTGAAGCCGCTTTTAGAAATACTGCGAATCCCCTCCACTCCCTTCCTCCGCCGACTCCTCCAATCTTCCATTCCTTCTACATCTGCTTCCGTGTCTTCGCCACCTTCTGCATCTGTACACTTACGAATATTTTATATACCTACGTAATATGATTTTACTGCGTTATATCGTTATTGCCGGATTACCTGATAACTTCCACATGTGATTAGTGTTATGAACTACAATCTTAGAATTTCTAGCTATCATATTGACAATAGCATGTTTATCTTAAATTTTTGATTGTTAATTGTTGACTGTTATTATTGTATGGCTATACAGGGTTATTAACCATAAACCAGTTGAAATTAGCTTATTCATATATGTATAATGAATTTTATGGTGGAACCGTCTTTAGTTGGTACATTTGTCACAAATAACCCTGTATATGCATATTAATATACACTGTGACCCAAGGAAAATAGATTTTCTTTAAACAATTTGACATATACAATTTTTATACGTTCCTATGAGAGACGCGCAAGGGGTTTTCGGTAATACGGGCTTGACTTTAAGGAGTTTTTCAATAATAAGATAAAGAAGTAGGTTTTTTTTTTATATAATAGTAATCTCTAGAGCATTCTCGTAAAGCGTATTACCGGCCACGGCTTCTTAATTGACTATAAGCATTTAGTTTTATTTCCGCGAAGTTCTGGAGAGAGAAATGAATACGGGAATGGAAGGGAACGAAGATGAGTATTCGTTGGGGGAGAGTCGACGAGGACTTGGGGAGGACGGGGAAAGAGGGAAGAAAGACAGATAGAGAGGTTGAGTGAGTAAGAGAGACGTACTTCTGGGATAACGAGTACGCAAGGAGAATACCCTGGCTTGTGCCAACGAGTGGCTGTTTGCAGGGTCAGCTTATTTCTTCGGCTTCCTATTATGAATATTCTCGGTTTTCATCCCTTCCAGCGTCTCGCCATCATCATCGCGAACGCCATCGCCAGTACGAACGTTACTAACACTGCTATGGCTCCCTGATGCTGCTGGAGCTTTAAAGCATATTAGACCTGCTCTCGACTCGGACCCATTACCGAATGGGGAATTTCACTGTGGCTCCCTTAGCCCTATTTTCTATGGTGTACTCTGCACCTTAGGCAACCATGTAACATATGTATATCCTCGTTGCTATCGTCGCTACTGCTGTTACCGCTGCTGTAGTTGCTTTGACAGTTGAGAAATCCTATAGTTTTTTTTTAAATAAAATTTCTGATTTCTGTTAAAATAATTATTAATTTTAGGACTGTGTTAATTTTTTTTCTACGACGTACGTAACAGTGAACACATAGGGATGGGGTGGGAGTGAGTCGATAGTGGATGCTATGGGCAGAGTAATCAGTTGATATATGGAAATGATGAATGTTTAAACGAAACTTAATGAAATGCATAGGTAAATGTTAATTGCGTACTCGTAAAATATTACTTGGTAATTTGAACGCGTCAGCTTTACGCCGTGAACATACCAATTCCCGTTGATCGCGATTGATTAATTATACCTGTTTCGTAATTTTGACCTCGATGCTTATTAGTTGATCGATTTTTGTAATTTTCATATGTTACGAGTATAGTGGCTACGAGCGTGTAACAATGGCGGGTATTCAACGGGCATATACAACGTCTGATATAGTTTTGAGTTTAGCGTGGACTTAAATCGTAGCTATAGGTATGCATAAACGGCAGCCATTATGGAAATATAATAAAGTCCTTGAGACGTAAAACTTTTCAAATAATTCTTGATTCGGACAATATTATTCGTAGGGTGGACTTATATAGAGGAGACTGTGTGTAGTATATATACACTCCTGGCTCCCTATTGTACGAAGGTAAAATGTCGAAGAGGTTTTATGTCAAGTATCGAAACAAAAAGGAATCAGCTTGGGATCTTACTTTGTTAGTCTTAGGAACAATCGGCCGAGCGATTCAATTAAAATTCGTGTATGAGACAAAATTTCGTAATACTATTTACAAGCTGGAGTCGATTTCAGTATCCAACATAAATAGCTAACAAATTCTCATTGGTTTCCATAAAGACGCGTCCGTTTTTATTTAGATATACAAAATGGCATTGAGACACCCTTGACTCCTTTTTTTTTTTCAAGGATAAAATAAAAAGCCACTTTTGCAACTCGTATTTACTCATTTTCAAAAGGATGGAAATTCCTCTCGACCAATGGCGTAGCGAGTCGTAGAATTTTATGGATAGAGATCGATGATAAGTTAGCAACCTGCAATGACTCGAGCTAAGAATAAAGATGTTGGCGCAGATCTCGGTGAGATCTTCGAGGGAGAAGAAGTTAATTGACTGCAACTATACACGACCTCGATCACCCTGGTTCGGCCTTAAAGGCACGAATTTGTGTAATCCATATTTATGAGACGCACGATAAAGATAAATGGGTCACAGATTAATGTATATACCGGCAAGTTTTGCGTCTAAGTTAACGACGTCGTAAATAATACATCGACAGGCCTATAATGCGAATGTAATCGTCCCTTTCCCACCCATCGCCATTAGTCACTTGCGGCCGGTAACAACTCTTTTAAAGCTCTGCGCGCACGAAGCTTCAAATAAAATTGCATTTATCATGTCAATTGCGCCCGTCGGCCTTTGTACGCAACGAATGAAAGGGTTACGATTTTATAGCGCGAGGGATCGTCCCCAGCTAGATTGGATAGAACACATAGCTGCTCCTTCGCATCTTCTTCCCTTGCCTCCACAGTAAGGGGTTTTACGTAATATACGTGTATGGCATATCCTTGCAAAAAAAGATATAAGAAAATTGTAGACCTTCTCGAAAAAAATTTTGGTCCCACTTTATATATTGATAAATCCCGATCGGGGGATTTCGTCTGAAACGAAAGTTCGGAATTGAAGGTGAGATCAAGAGTCTCGTCCAAGACAAGAGAGTAATTGCTTTTCCTCGGGAAATTCCGTTTAGAGAACATTATGGAGACTCTGGACCAAGTGCTTGGTTGATCTTGTACCTTGGGCCAAAAGAAGTAGACGTAATTGCCCTGTCGTTTTCCATAGAATTCATGTTGATTTCGAACACGAAGATGGCGCAGCGCGCACAGTCTTCAGGTCCGAACGGATTAGGTCGTGTCGACTGATTGATCCTGAATGATCTCTCAAAGGAGTACTTTAGTTCTATGACAAAGATAAGATCGACCGGCGGCCTAGTTTTCCATCTAACAGGAATCTTGGGGATCATCCTGATTTTACATTCGACAGATGAACTTCCTAAATCGATTGCAAAATGTTTATTATAAAAATAATCCAGCATTCACGTGTCTTGAAAAAGGTCGTAGAATTCGTGAGAACGAAAAACAGTATTGAACATCATCCGTACCGAACTATGATCAGTATTGTATCATCCTACATTATCCGTACGTAAAGGAGTACATTTAGGGAGAGCTGGTAGACCATGAGATAGATCACTTAAACTTCCCAGTGGGGGGGGGGGGGTAGTTATTGTATACTACAGGATGTGTATATGTACTGTTTAATATCACTAACTTGAATGGTGTATCTTGAAAGCGCACGTCTACCTGAAGGGCTCTTGATTATAATGTGCAGTGATACTTAAGTACTTGCTTCAGACGTACTCAAGATAGTCAAATAATTCCAGAGGGTCGTTAAATGCAGATAGGAGAGGAATGGTATCCAAAAATATGTGTAGTATGCCATATAGTAAAATTTTAATAGAACTTTTATACAGAGCCTAAAGCAATGGCACGAGTGCGCCGCGCCACGTACTTTGGATTTTTTTTTAGTTGTTAAGGAATGACCGCCGGTTTGGAAAACGTTAAGAGGGCGAATGGTCGAGTGCACCCGGCGGTTGCATTATTAGAGGAATCCGCCTGTCTGAGTCTTTCTGTGACACAATTAAAGCTGTCTAGGATGACCATGAGGTCACCTCAGCCCACCTCGGTCCACCTCAGTCTACAAACATCCCTCTCGATTCACCACCCTTCCAGCTCCTCCTCTCCATCTCCTTCCCCATAACCTTCCAGCTATTCTATCACGCCATCTTCCGTCTCCTTCATTCGCCGTACCATCTCTCACCTTTCTCCTGGTGAACCTCCACGACAGTGACCCAACCCTGGACCCAATCTCGTCCGTTTCAGAGTCGGATGTACTCGCCCTCGGCGACTAGACGTCGGGGACCTGTCAGTCCCAATACCACTCTGAAGTCTCGTAGCCTATACCCTTGCACGACATTGCTAGCGCCCCGTTCTTTTCTCTTCTCTTCATTTTCTCTTTTTCTCTTCGTTTTCCCCTCGACCTCTCACCCCCTACCTTCGCTACTCGTCGAACAGCCGCATCATTTCTCGTAACCCCCCCCCCCCCCCTGAACTTCCCCAAGTCCCACGTAACATCCGGCCGAGGATTTTCCCAACCTCTAACGCTGCCTTTGTCTGGCCTTTATTGCAAATACGTTCCTCTTAGCGGTCATTCAACATTGAATGTCATTGTCGGTTGGATCGTATTATAGGCGTAAGCTCTACAGTGGCTGTTGCTCGAGTACATTATATTTACAGTGTCTGGTAATTATCAAGAGGGGATTTAACGGAAGTCTCCGTCTCTAAGGATTCCGGTATTTTCATCCTTAATTACAAGAGTCGAGGAACTCTTCGCGTCACTCGAGAATTTTCCACTGCTAATTGAAATTATCATCCTCTCGTGTACATCTCAATGTTTATTTCGCCTGTGTCTTTGTATATCTATATACGCATGTCTGCATACTTTTATACGATCATTCGAAAAGCAATCGAATCGATGCTTTATTTAGCTCTCGCGAGGAGTGCAAGCGTTTCGCAATTACCGCTTCCAGGAAAAGTGATTTGCAGATTTTATTCGATTACTTTTGTAACGCCGCGAGACGCCTGTAAGCGGACTAATTACTTTTCAACGGTAATTCGCGCCGCGTCGCAAGGGGATGCCATTTTAATCTTGTCAGCTGGTGTAGAAAGACGCTCTCACGAAATCAAGTTCATCCTACGTACCATTCAGATGAATAGGTAAATACTGTATGTACGCTTACGAGGAAAGCTTCCTACTTTACCTTTAGCAATTTTGCCTATGGAGCATTTTCTACGCGAAAATCATGTATGCATTCAGTCTAGTCTCCAATCCTGGCTTCTAAAAGCGTAATCCTTTAATCATTTTATTATAACGTAATCGGTACTTCAGCCGTTCCTTTACTCGTCTCTCATTTCTACTTTGTTTACTTCTCCGTACTCTTTTCTTCGCGCTCTAACCTTACTCTCACCTTGACTTTCTACCGACTCTGCTTAAGCACTAATATCCGAGGAACCCAAGAGTCGGAGGGATTTGGAAAAGGGGGATACCACCTCGATATAAAGAGCAGTCGAGAATCCTTACTGAACGTTCATTATTCTTATTGCCGATGAGAGGAGTAACGGCGTCGCAGCCTCTGCTACCTTCGTGCCGATGATCGAATGTACCAAAGACTTTGACTGAAGGATTATCTATAGGGGTTGAAAGAAGAGAATGTATTGATCGGGTGGTATAGCAATATTATAGCATAGGAGAAATAATTGAAATCGGTTTTACGTGTGGTTTAATACATAGTGGGAATTTTTTTTTTTTCATAATTCATGAAAATGTCAGACTCGATGTGCTTGAAATTTACGTCCCACGTTTTACTTCCGGTTTTTATATACTAAATTAATATATATAGGTATTCTTTATGAAGTTCCTATAAAGCTTTGCTTCTTGTGAAACTGCCAGGATTTCATATCGGATGAATATGTAGGTACGTGCACACGTAGCAGTATGTTCTTGTTATGCAGATGTCCCGAAAGTAGTCGCTCCGTAAGAGTACTTCTCGATAGGGAGTTACTGACCTAGAAATCAAATATCGCAAGGGGAATTGAGACACGATCGGAAATGTGGTATCGAATGACGACACTGGAAACGAATATTCATATATTCGGAAGGAATATTCCATATTATGAATATGAAGTTATATGGAGTAGCTTTCGCTGCATTATATATGTATATAGACTTTATGAGAATAGTAATGGCTGAATCAGGTTTCCTTCCAATCGCGCGACAAATGACTGATCTCCATTCATAGAGCCAAGTGAAACGTGTCATTGTGCGAATTTTTCAATAGTAAAACGTGTAGTCCACATATCTCACTATCTTGGTTCTTAACACTTCAAAGCATGAGACGAGAAAAGGTTTAACACTTGTCTTTCTGAGCTGTCGGAATTTTTTTTTTTGTCAAATTGAAAATCATGCAGAGTTTAGTACCTTATTCAGAGTTCTACCTCTGACGGAGATATATAGTGAGTTTTAATTCAAATGTTTCAAGGGTTTGGTATAGGGTTAAATATCAAGAATTGGAGAATGATTTAATTTAGATAGAAATTCACCATAGGTGATCGAACGGTCTTAGAAGGATGATTGGCCAAAGGTTTGAGGTCGTACTTAATTTGTTCGGTCACCCAAACCCAAGAGTCGTCCTGAGCTGGGTCTCCGAAACTTGGAAACTTTAGGAAGCTAATATAATACAAGTCCGTCACTCGAATTAGACTTGCCTGCTGCTCCACATCAAATTGAGCGAGACGCGCTAGCTGGCTGCTCTGGGATTCTTGGTGTTCCACACGTTAATTTATAAGATTGCACGAAACACTTGTCGTAATTATGAAGCGGAGTCATGGCTAAGTTTACCTCGGGAACACCCGAACCTTAATAATTTATAGACGGAATAAATAAATGAAGCACCTGGGGACTTTTACGGGTTAAAGCAGCCCCATGACTTTAGGGTAGAGAATTTGAAAAATATATCTGACAGATCCATTTTAACTATGCATCCTCTCTCGAGGGAGACGTTATATGTGGATCAGGTGATGGACCACACCTACTGCAAATTCGTTTGAACTTTGGCATTCCTTATTCGTTAAGGCTCTATTGACTCTGTCATCAAATTTCATGTGATGTCAGAGCCCGGATAAGGGATGATTTCTTATCTTCTACATATTGCATATACTCTCGATGGTCACGGCTCTTAGGTATATAAAACAACGTTCTCCTGTTGGACGTGACCTACGAAACTTACTGGCGGAGCAAGTACGTGCTCTAACCGTAAGGTCTAGACTCTCACAGCAGTCTGGCAAAGCAGACTGGCAAGCACATGTATAATGTAAACGTGACATACTCGAGTGGGTGCACGTAGAACTACGGATATCGTGTACACATACATGAACGTAGAATTGCCAGAGTAAATACTGTCACACTCTGGTCCAGCATAGGTAGGGTAACGTCAAGATGATGGCGCATCTTCGTAACATCAGCGTAATTGGACGCCGAGAGACCTAGTGAGACCGCTACTCCATTTGCTAATTACTTTGATGACGTTTCAAGAGTGAAATTAATCTTGCGAGAAACAACCTTAACTCTGATCCGTCATGCATCGTAATACTCGCAAGGCAGTACTCTGTGTATTATAATCCAGCTTAAAGGTCTCCTGAATTTTCTTGATCGACGTATAATACACTTATGTCTTATAATATCATTCGGAGACAATGGAAACGTGAGGCAATGACTTTCTCATCAATTCTATCCTGTGAATGATTGTCTACGCTTTTTTCTCAGTCTCAGACAGCACAAGGGGATTCTTGGAGATCGAAGCGAAATAATAAGGAGACTCAGAATCATCATCGGTAGACTATTCGTGCCCGTTCGGTCGGAATGAGATAAACGAGACCCGGTCGTATTCGCTATTGGATTTTTTTCTATATATATATATTGTTGTATATATAACACAACTTTTATCCAGAAAATATATATATATATACACATATTATAGAGACATAGTAGCAACTTTGAGATTAGCGACCGCACGAACAAATTATTTCACTATAATACCTGTATCGTACTGTAACAATAAGATGACGTAAACTATTAAATTTCTCGTGTACTTCATGCTTGTCCATAGTGTTTCGACCGGATTCCCGTATATGAACCACTCTCGAAATATTTGTTTGCGATTAAATCCACGAACGTTTTTTAACACGCAGGATCTCCCCAATTACCCTTCATTTGATAGATTGCAGGGGAGCTTAAACATAAGCTAGAATCGAGACAAATTGCGTATTTATACCGGGAGGCGTCTCGATATCTTCACCCGTCATTCCAGTATCGTACTCCTCTATCGGAGAGTTACTCAGGGTCTATTATTTCTTTTCTTTTTTTTTTCTTCTTTCATTCTTCACCCCTCCATGCCATCACTATTTCTCCTCTTTTCTTCACTATGCCAACCTAATTCTCTCTCTCGTCTTTTTACTTTTTATTCGAGGTAATCATTCAAGCCAGCTTTCTTTGCATGGACCGAGTGGGGCCGATACTGAGAAAACAAAACCTATCGGAAGTTTGCGTATAATGGCGCGGCGGTTGTAGAGCTCGACGAGGGCAAAGCAGGATAAAGGGAACCTCGAGTGGCTTCCTAATAACATGACGGTAATTGGACGAGAGAGGACCACATCCTAATTAGCCGAGATGATGACATTAAAAGACCACTGTTATTATCAATTAGCCACGTTGATTGATACACGCGATTGGAGGAGCCAGATACTCCCGTATGTGTAGATTCATATATGTATACACACATGTACTATACATATGTATATACGCTACACGCTATCCGTAGAGACCGACCGGGGATACGAATACCGAACATAAACAAGTATTTGATCGATCGATCTATCGATCCTATATTTTTTTTGTATCCGAAGGTTTCTTACGAAACTTAAATAAACGAGGTAAAGCGCGCCCCGCTTCTTCTATCTCCTCGTGAAAGGCCAATGCAAACAGAAACCGATGTAGATCTGCAGCATCGCTCCACATGAGATCGTGTAACCCTAATGGAAACGTCACCAATACATGTTTTCAGCACTGAATACAGCCAGGAGTATTTGACTCTTTTTCTTGCTCTGCACACTGTGTGAACAATTTCATTGTGTCTTATTATGCTTTATTGCTTTTCTTTTTTTATACATATATCGTAAACGTTACGTCATCCTTCCAGTTATTACCCGACAGCATTGACACTCGACGGAACTTGCGGGCAGTAGCCTTAACGCGTTTTGAAATGGTTTTGGTAATAATGCTGCGAATATCAGGGGGAGAAAATGGGGCAATTACATTGGGAGTTGGGGTAGATCCGGTGGGCTGGCACGTGTGACACGGTATACGTTTCATCAGGCGACGTCTACAAACCCCCTTACACTGGGTCATCGCTGTGACGTCAGGGCGTCGTATATCATTCCGCATCCCCTATCGATACCATCGTTAAGAGGTAGTTTTAGTGGTCCTGAATCATTTTCGCGTTATCGTATTCCTTCGAAAGCTTATAATATTATACTTGAGAGTTCGAGTAAAAGGCGAATACTGAATGCCAAGTCACCTAGTTTGCATTATTGAGTCAGTTCTGCAATTATACGATCGTTTGCGCAATCGAGATTCTGATAGTGTACATAGCTAATCGTTTATATTCTCCAACAGTTGAACGATTACTGTTCAAGTGTTACGATCGTGAGAGTTTGCTTGGCTAAGTTTGCATTCATCGCACCTTCCGTGATTGATATCTCTGATAAGGGTAGGATTAATTAAAAAACGTTTGATTTAGCAATCATTAGCTTTACGTCGATGCGCTAAATCTTTTGAAGATTTAAATGATTTTTTTTCCCATTGGTTTCGAACTTTGGAGTATCATCGTCATTAAATTTTCATTGATATCGAAGAGCTGAAATTTTTGCGCAGGAGTCATTGAAAATCGTACCAGTTCCTATCGTGCATTGACATTTGCGTGGCCTGGATAGTCCTGATTGACTTTGTGAGGAGATATGAAAAAAAAAACAGAGAATGCGGCATCGATTCACGTCGGGCGAACAAAAGCCCACAGATTCACGAGCGAACGCAAATCCAAGTTCGAACGATCGCCGGGTCGGGTTCATAGATGTCGAACTGATAGCAACGGGCACGACCATTAAGCAGGATCAGGACTGGGGATTGTTTGGAAGAATTGGGAACAGATAACCGGACCGAACGTATCCTGGAACCCGCAGTTTTTCTCCTGACTCATCCTTGACTAGATATTCTCGCGAGAGGGATGCAGGTCGAATCATCCTACTTTTCCATTGGTCGTATCTATATGTATATTTACATAGAAATTGTCGCTCCTTATAAAACTGTAAAGGTGGCTTAAATTTTCTTTCCTGTCAATCATATAATACATTATTTTTTATCATGCTGGTAGACCTTATTCGATAGTAATTTTATCAAGGGGCTTATAAATTTATAAATAATTTATATCACTCGACAATAACAGAAATCGGATGTTCTTGTGAGATTCAAATCTATAAGACGAATAATTTAGTGTAACAATGAATATCTTAGTAGGGATGCTGCGAGAATATGATATTCATTCTGAAGCCTTTCTTCTTTTCTTCGGTTCTCATTAACTCTTGATCATCGAAATTTTTTTTTTTTACGTTTTCAAGATTATTTAAAGGGATAGGGTAATGGTCTCTGCATCAATATTAGCCGACACAATTTTTGTGCCGGTAATGGTGACTTTTTAATATCCCATGGCGGAATGTTAACGGAAGGACGATCTCATTCTAATGGAGAGAAACGCGGACGCGCAATTTCGTCTGCCAATTATATCTAATTGTTCGATATTGGTAATACGGAAATAATGAGACTCGCAAGGCAATTATTGGATACCGATACTTACTAATTACATTCATGTTGAAGGGAGTAAATTCTCTTGTTTTTCGAAACGTAAAACAAGGAAGTATTCATGGAATTCAAAAACAAAAATTCACTCAATTCCATGTACACTAATCGAGACAAAGCTTCTGTCCTAAATATACGTCACTCGAAATATTTTTTTGAATCATAATATTTTATACTTTTTAACTACGAGTATTAAGCCTAGTATCTACGGTTAACACTAATGACTACGGTTAGTAATATACATATGTATATTATTCGTATGTGCAGCATCCAGGATGCTCAGTAGAAATTAATATCACACTAGCCGGCTACAAATTGTATTTACGTGGTATTTAGCATGGAGAAAAAACAATAGCAATTAAATCCTTACGGTAATGCGAAACGTAGGGTAGGGGAAGTCTGTAGATAACCACCGGTCCTATGGACCAGCCCGGAACGGACCAAGTATTTATGGGGGTGTCGCAGATAACCCTAGACCCCTATACCTCGTATGGAATTAGTTCCACATAGTCTTATTATGCGAACGATGCACGTGGTGAGCTATAGTGATTCCCTTGCGACTAAAGGCAGAAGAAACGGTATCCCTACGTGTGACGGCCGTACAAGCGTAATACTTATAAAAATTCATCTAGAAAATTATCGACGGAGATACATGTATTGGGCTAAGTTAGAATCTACATACGCAAATTAATATTCGCGAAAACCTTCGAGTCTCTGCAGTTAGCGGTTTGGTTTCTCTGAAGTTACATAGATACGGTACTATGCTAATTCTCAGCAGGGATAACTATAATAAGGATAATTAGCGTTTACGAAACGTTTATAGGTGGGGGGGGTGTTAAAAATTCGTGAGATTGCGTAAGGCTGATGGTGTTGAGTATTCCATATAGGATGGTAAAAATGCCTGGAGGATGGGAATGAAGGTTGGCGTAGAAGAGGGTAATAGTGCTCTGAGGAGTTTCTTAGTCGGAAACTCAAGGAACCAAGAGCCATACAACGAATTCTTGTTATACGTACTTGCGCGTTATTAGCAAGTGAAAAATTCACTCGTGCACTGAAACGCAAGTCTGAAAGCAGGAAAAGCTCCTAAAGTCGTCGTAAAGCTCTCGCGAAGGGTCTGAAGTAGTTGCGGGAAACTGCGAACTCGCCCTGAGACGTTACTACGATTTCTCCGTCGGCATGTGTGATGCTCGGTAAGTAGATTCAGGAGGGTCGCGCCGCTTTCTTAAATTTTTCTAAAATCTTCAAGGTTGGAAGAAAACCCACGACCGTGAGAGATTTAACCCGTATAAGCATCTGGCTATCGTGTATTTTTATGCTTTCAGAAAATCTTAAGAGGCTCATTTTTTTCCTTGTCGTAACTTTTGCTGATTCAATTAATTTTGTTTTCAAATTATTCAGCTACGTGGTGTATATTTACGTGCATCGGTTACCTGAGTCACAACAGCAAATCGCAGCATCCCTGGTCCAATTCAATGTTCCCGCTGCAGGGAGCGTTGGTTGAAGGACAGTACAGGCAAATATCAAATTGATAGTATACGAGTATATCACCTCGTTCAAAAATCCTTTGGAAAGTCTGAAAGGGATGGTAGGTATTATATTGTTCGAGTCATTGTCAACGGAAACGTTAGGGTACAGATGCGAAAGAGGCTGGATGAGACGTAGAATTCGCCACGCCTCTTTTGCGTATTCGCGAGTGTACCCCTGGCGGTTTTCCTTAAACAAACCGAAAGTTTGTACAGAGCTCATTGGTATAGCGGTGAGGTCGTCTTAGAGCTCTGCCACCAAAGAGCACTGCGACGCGCTACGTCGCGACGGTAATGACTTGACGTGTTAATGCTTCGGTGACTCTCCAAAAGAGCTTCTAAACACACCCACGTTGCCTACCCGCAAGCGAGAGAGCCACCTTCTTTGTCCTCGAGCCACTTGCACTTCCGTTAAGGTCGCAAGGCTACGCAGGGTTCGCCCGCGAAGCTTGGACCCTCCTTATTAATTCATCTCCACTAATTTGTAATTCACTCGCCATCCCGCAATCCCGTAGGTCTCGTGGCCTTTGCGTTTCGCCCTGAGTATGTACATATACTTATGTATATATAACGGGTGGCGAGTAATACTTCTCGTGAAAGTTCGTTTATCCGCCAAATAAAAGCATCCACCGAGGCCTGAAATTGCCATTAAGAAACTGTTTAATTAAACTGTCGCTTTTTCGAGTTGGCGAGAGGCCCGAGCCTAGGGAAGATATTATTATTGAGATCGTGGCTTATCGACGTCGACCAAGCTAATTAGAAAATTTCCTGGATGGATTGTAGGGATTAATTATGGCTCGACGTCAGTCCCAATGCGGTTGATAAGCGGGCTTTCGATTTACTCTATACGAGTGAGCATACCGATAGCTTCGCACAGTTGTTAGCTTCTGGCTAACAAACGCTCATCCAGTCGGCTATAATAATAGCAGTAGTGCGAATGATTTTCAAACTGGCTGCGCCGATTCGCCATTGAACGTGAAACATCGTCAGGGAAACAAATTCACGAGTGCTGCCCCCCCCCCCCCTCCTCCCCGACCTACCTAGCTATCTGTAGCCACCACATGCGTGCACGTTATTGATTCTCGTGTGAGCTTTCGATTCGTTTTCATTGGCGGACAGGTCGTTCCGCTTCGATTAACTGCACACTTTTGGCGGCTGGTTAATTAAAACTTCTGTTGTTCCCCGACGAACGGCACTCCCTATACCAGTTTGTGTATGACAGAAAGTAAATAATCAATGAACCTTGGAAGCACGGCGCCAAGCGTTACCTGTATAGTAAACGAACAAAAATACATCCTCGGCAGACTTGTAAGGCTTAACGCATTACCTGGATGCTGGATATGCCTCATCCTGTGTCATGAAAGGAGCGCGATCCAATCAAGCCCTCGTATCTCGAATAGCCCTTTAATTTTCACTTGGATGAGATACGCACATCTTACAAGCCAGCAAAGCGGATTATGGCTACGATATGCAAGTGAGTCTGTCTACGTAACTTCTCATGCACTAAAGCCATGGTTACATCATATCCACGTACGTGCACGCTGATCTTATGGTTTACCCCATGAATCGTGTGACCAGTATTACTATATCAAAGAATTTTCACCTCTTTTTTACTTATTTTCAATTTAAAGTATCTAGACACTCGACCACACATGCTGCGTTATTTTTAAATACTTTTAATAGCATTTAATTTATGCAATAGAACAATCTACGATAAGAATGGTTATATGTATACAGAGTACAGAATTAATGTTTTGGAAAAGTCACACCGTGTCTTCCAAAGTTCCACGAGGTACTGTTAACTCGTGGGTTATGTCGTTATGTGTAATGGCAACCTAAGGTTGCGTGGGCGTCGTGCCCACCAAGTATGGACACTTGGGGACGGGAGAAGCGGCCACTGTCCACTTACTCAAACCAATGCATACGTTAGAGCAGTGAAGCGTCTCATACTCGATTGTGGATTCAATTTCAGAGGCGTCCGGCCAGTTACCCACCCCTCCCATAGAAGATTGCGAGTTTACGGGTCGCTGAATATGAAATATGCCCTGCTGATTGTCTGTGGGTTCTCTCTCTCTCTCTCTCCCCCTCCTTTGCCTCGACTACCCACCCCTATTCAAATTTCCAAACTCATCCCTCTTCCTGTCCCTTTCATTCCGGTATTCTCCTTCCTTCTCGCCCTCATCTCCACGAGCCATATAAACCCATGCAAGAAGTTTCATCGAATCCTCAAAAAGGCTGCCGAACTGTGGCATCTCTTCGATATACCATAGTATATTATAATATACTGTACTATAGCATGTAGTCTGTAGTAGGTATTACCATTGCTATACCCGCCGTCTGTTTTACTGCGTTTCCAAAAGTGTATAGTGGCCTTTAAGTTGAGAATCACGTAAGACTAGCTTGAACCATGAATCGTTAAGATTTCAGGATCCCTCTGATATATGAGAAACCTTGAGGAAGGATGAATTATCGTATCCTTCGAAAGGAGCAGAGATCGATCGATGAGGTCGATGACACTGCTGGGGATTCGCCTGGGAAAAAGGGTATAGAAAAGGATATTGGGAATAAACGACTGACAGTAAAACGTGACGGAATAATGTGCCCGGTGAATCCGACTGCCGGGTTATCTCGGGTGAATCTAGGGGGTTAATACAGTAATAGTTACGGTTGTATCGCAGTAAACGCGATGGTAAACGTCCGACTCACGGCGGTTGGTAGAACGTGAAGTTTGGCGATATCCGATTGGCTCACGGATACTATAGATAACTCGATAGAGTATAACGAAGGTAAAATGGTGGTCTGGTAAACATACCCAGTGTCAACTGATAGTTCTTCGTCGTTATAACGGCTACCGGTAATAACTATAATGGCACTATAATTTCTTAAAGCATTTTCGAAAAATATTAAACCACGTTCCTGAAATATTCACTCGAGAAAGTAGCAGCGGTAGTGTGGAATTCTCGATCAGTGAGGTAAGAGTACCCGCGCATTCTTGGAATTTCTTTCTCGGCATCGTTATATAGCTATGCCAAGGAGTTTCTTATCTCTGTTCCACTGGTTACGAACAACGAACGGTGGTCCAGGATGCTGAGGAGGCTGGATATTAACAATTCCTCGTGCGTGATTTACCCGAAGGATTAGTCCGTCCTGCGACTAGCATCGACCACAATAATTAATTCCTCCCTTCCTACCGCCCGCCCCCCCCCCATTTCGGCCGTCTGAATTTCCTTCGTTCTCTTTACCGTGCTGCAGACTTGTTACGGCTTAATTAATTGCAATAATTAAAAGGAAGGCGTAGCAACGAGAGACCTGCCCGGGGGGCGCAGTCAGCATCAGGCGTGCCCCACGTTTGAATATGCAAACTCTCACTTACGCTGCCCGGTAGGAGGTAACTGTTAGTAAGAACGAAGAAGCGAAGCCAAGAGCGTGGCATGGGGTATAGGGGTGTTCTAAGGGGTAGGTACACCGAGGTCATGGAGGGATGAAGTACATGAAGTACATAGTGAGAAGCCAAATGCTTGCCGCGGTACGTTACTCCGTCGCTAACACAGAATAACAAAACCTTCAACCCCCGTGGTATGAATCCACCCTCTGAACCTCATACCAACCACCGTCCAATCCCCATTCCCATTCTCCATCCCTTATACCCCATAGAGAGCAAACCCTCGTTTTTCCCTCTTTTCGGTCTTTCTACTTCTCTGTACCTATCAACCCAGTCTCATATAATCAGGCAAGCTTTTCTTCTTCTTCTTCTTCTTCTTCTTCCGACTGCATCCAGGACTAGCATACCAATCGATGTTAAATCGTTTTGCGTATAAAGTACCTACTAAACATTTACATCTGCTACTTGGGGTATACTCCAGGACACTGTGTTGAATGCTGGGGAATAACCTACTTCGGGGTGAAATTGAATCCTCGAATCGGATAAATGCCTAGGAAGGTTTCAATTCGATTGCGACCACCATCAACCCAGAATGAGCCTTGGGTCGTTATTCCGTCTGGACCTTCAATTTACTAGCGATTCATAACTACTTATACTTTTCAAAGTTTTCCTTATAGTATAGAAGTAAAATGGTATAATGACTGTGACGATATCGTGAAAGAAAAATTAAAATTATAAGAAAGATTTGTTGAAGTGGGGGGCGTCCATTGTTTAAAATTTTCTACGGCACTTAACAAATACTAGTGACACTTTCTTATTTTTGTAGTCTCTTCTTTGGTTATTCCTTGCGACGACTGTTCCCAGTACGAATTCAATGCCGTTACAAAGATAATTTATCCATTAGTAATAATAATTTGCTTCGCTATTATCGATAAGAAGCTGTCGACTCCTCTCGATCTGTCTGAGCGAGTTTCTTGTTAAACGTCGCTCGCCTTCCACTCAATTCCCACCGGGAACAAGCAAGAATACAGATGTAGCTCCGACGTGCAAAAGACTTTTTGTCTTGGATCGAGGAATGCGCGGCGTTGTTGTCTCACGGAACAATACGCAGTTTTATAGTCTTACGCTCGTGTTTTCTCTCGCTCGAACGACTCTCGCGAAAGGATTGAATCTTTTTGGTAGCTCGCGTTGTCGGGCAAACACGAAATCACTGATTACAGAAAACCCCAGATGGCAAAGTCCGATAAAACTCCACGCAACACGTATACTAAAGGCTGTAACGCAAGAAGCATATCGATTGGTCCTTGCGGTTGTAAACATCCAGACTAATTGCCAGGAACACAAGTCGGTCTGCTATACTGTATTTGAAGAAAAAAAAAATGTGTACGTTTAAGCTTTTCACAGATCGATCAGGACCTTTGCTCCTTAATGAATCCAATTTACTATAAAATAAGGAACTTCGTTCCAAAATGTATATAGTAACTACACTCTGGTCGCTCCTTAGAAGCGTGACTTATTTCGAATACAAGAAACAAGTGGAGCTAGAAACTAGAGTCTGCCTCTTTGACTTTAGGTTTGATAATTAAAACATGTCCTTGTTATACCTGCACTATTCTTATCCTTTATCCTTGCCGCTACTAAGCCCAGAGAAGACAGTGTCGTTTAAGGACATTAGCTACTAACGATTTGCGTAAATTGCTCCAGTCGCTTTAATTATATTTCGTAACAGCGTCGCATGTTAAGTACCTAATCATCCTGTCGGTACTTTAAGTGGAGGGGTTCGCCGTTTCTCTTCTTCGTCTTCTTCTTCTGCTGCTGCTGCTGCTGCTGCTGCTTCGACTTCTTTCTCTTCTTCTACTTTTTTTTTCCGTCTGACAGCTTCAGGCGAGTGGACGAGCGTCGATTCCCCAAACCGCTTCGCTTGCGTCTTGTCACGATTCCTCTTGAACTGTTTAAATACAAAACCAGTCGTGTCTCCGTGCAGAATATCGAATGACTTCACGTGCAGCTGCTTCGGGAATACGCGAGTGATGCATTTTCGTAGATGCATCAATAAGATTTTAACAGTATACTAACCGTCCCGTAGAATTCACTAGTTACACTCTGCGAATTGTCTATATACCGAGATCAGTATTAATTCGATTCCGCTATACTGTAATTAACGACTCATTTGAAAGCATTGAATGTGTACGCAACCCGAGTGAAAACCGCCATTATTGATTCACAATAACACACTCAAAAATCTATAATGATTACACACTCGATATTGTGTATCTACATGAATTAATAACTCATAAGTCCATAGTGCGATCGTCCATTACCCTAAAATAATTATTTTATTGTATTATAAAAAAAAAATTGTTTAATTCGAAATTAACGTGGATCATGATTTATGTCGCAATATTTTGTTATTGGATAAATTATCTTTTATGTGATAATATCCTATCTTTATATGTTCACGGTGAAGGGATCACTGTGGAAACAGAATAAAAATTCATTTCAGCAGGTTCAATGGCGCGACAAGCAATATCGCTCGTTCAATGATTCTCCCGTTAAGAAGCAGGTATGCACGAGAGGGGCAGAGGACAAGGAAATATCGCCATAAACGCGAGAAAAGCTACCCAGATGTTCCATCGATGGGTAGCAAACTTTATGTTAATATTTCATATCATAACCCGGGAGCGTCGTAGCCGTCTACGTTTCGCTTCGAAAACAGCCGCAAGCGTCACCACTGTTGCTACTGTTACTGGCCCTGGCACACCTATTGCTCCCGCTGCCGGTGCTTCGGGCTGATTTATTACGCAGTCTCTACACCTCTCGGTGATGTCGTCCCGGGAAACATATTGGCACGTTATTAAATTCTTGTCTAATACGCCGGAATAATGGCGGAGGCCCAGGGTAACTACTGGAAGAGACAGGGGAACGGTTGGTGGTCCCTGGACGTCCGATCAAATTCACGGCCGATCGAGCCTGATAGCACCGGTCGTAGGCGGGGGTGACAGGGGGTGACACGCAATCGTTAAACCATTAAAAAGGTTTATCGACTGACGCTGGGATTCGAGTAACGAGAATCAAGCCCTACCACCTACGTTTGTTGGGTTAGGGTTTGGAAAAGTATCGGAGAAAAAAAGGGGTGGCTTTAGGGTGCAGCGAGAGACTCTTGGATTGAGAGTGCCACTTCGGAAGTGCGATCCTGTTACACTAATGGGTAACTCGATATCGTACCCTGTGCCACGACGATGGGAAATGGGTTTATACGATTCGGACAAACGTTTTTGGAGTTACGAGCTTTTAGTATTTTTAGATGGGCTTCTATGGGTTTACGCCCAGGAACTGTCGGCGCATCTATCAGCTGATGACTCGAAAGTTACGCCCCATTAGATTAGTAAATAAGACGGACGTCGACGGTTCGCGACGGGGGATATTTCGTGTCGATCTTTTATATCGTTTCCCAAGGGTGGATAGTATGATGGCGCCCTTTGGACAACCAGCTATTTCGTATTCGGCCTTTGCTGTGTGTGTTCATATATCTCCATCAATCGCGTCCGGAAAAACTGTTTCGTCATACTCGCTCCGGCAGCTGGTCACTGACAGCTACACGTATACGTACAGATATGAAAGGTAGTATTCGCTTGTTGAAGGTGTGATTAATGAATATTTATTACAAGATTAGATCTAGTATCGTAGCACTGACGTATACCGCGACTGTAAATTATATGTGATTCACGCGCTGTTATACGATTAATCAAACAGCGCCAACTGGCGGTGCTTTATTAGTAAGTAAATAAATAATTAGGGATCTCCTAACGGATGATCTGACCCTCTAGACCGGATCCTCTTGGCAGCCGTGATCTCACCACAGGATTGATCCGATCGAGCGATAATGCCACTCTTAAATGCAAATGACTATTCAGCTTCGTACCGAGTGACTGATCGATTACCGTGTGTCTTGTTTAACCGTTTACCACTTTAATTCACGGTTAGCCTAATCTTTGGGCATGAAAAATTATATCCAAGATCTATGCAATTCTGTCCTTCGATATTCCAAGGTAAACATTTATTTTCTTAATGATCTACAGCTGTGCACTGTGCTCGTCCATCCTTGGCTCAATTTCGAAAAAAGAAATAGAATTTTTTTTCATGAATTTCTGACTGATACCCAGTTGACTTTCTGCTCCGAGGCATAAACGGTCTGTCATCTTTTGTAAGCAGGAAGATCCCAAGATTCGTCTCCATTAGAGGTTAGCTACCTTTATTCCCATGACATTGTGTCCCTGTTATAAAACTCTATTCCGCCAAAATCTCTAGCGATTTATAAAAAGGACGTTGAGTAATATTTAATCATTCCCCCACCAACGGCGTGCCTAAAATATGTGCTGGATTTAATAATAAGTGATCCCCGGCTATAATACTCTTAAAGACGAGATTTGGTATCTCGGGGGCTTGTTTGCTTTTCCGCCCTCATTATAAGCAAATGCGATATGAAATTAATTCTAAATCTTTCTTTTTCTTTTAATTGGAATAACTCATCGCACGAGCTGCGTCTGCTGTTCCGGGATGTAAAAAAAAGAGAATTGTTTCTCCCGCTTGGAATGCGAAATCGTTTCGCTAAAGGTACGAACGATGAAATCGGACAACGCGTATTCGAATCGATTTAATTTCCGTCGTTTTCAGCGTTTCCGCTGTCTGTCCGATTCCATCAGACGTTGGTACATTCTATAATGGTGAATTAAAACTGGATCGAACCACGGCTTCGAAAGATTTACTGAGCCACCGCGCTATGACATCTCGCTTTCATTTAAACAGAGAATAGCCCGTTTCTACCATTTTTTTTCGACCTGTCATATGTGATTTTGTAGCCATTATATTATAGATGCCATATTGATATAAATAGTTTCGATGTAGTTGAGTTATTCTTAGATTTCTATTTAAATGAAACGTTATTGAATAAAATAATATCTATAAAACAATGAAAGTTCGTCAATTCATCTATCGATTCGATTGATTTTTGTCAATAAAAAAAATAAATTCCTTTGGGGTACCGTCTTTGACGAAAAAAAAATGCAGAAAGATCACTAATAAGATTCTCCTCAAATCTTCTTTCAGAAGCTTTTTGAAAAATGGGCTAATGTAGCAGGGGATCCAAAGACAACGCGTGACGGGCTGCCGCGAAAATTGATTACGTCGAGAGCAAAGGGAGCCTGGCGAAGCTATACAATATCGAAGAGAACTCTTAGAACGTGGTATCAAATTGATAAATATATTATGAGAGCCCCGAGCGAACTTGGGGTAAAGCGAAGGGTGACTTGCGCGCCCACCCCAAGTTCTTACTTCTCGACTGTGCTTGCTTATACAAAAACTTGCCTCTTCGTAACCCCCCATTTAGGTTTCTGGCTCTCTGCATATTTCATGGGATCAAACATTTCCAACATCTTGGTCCATGGTACCTGATTTGACGCTTGTATCGATCTTAAACACAATCTCAGAAAGGCCAGTCACGTATGAAAAAAATGTCTTGGGAATAAAGACCTTTATAAAAAAATCTTCTCTCTATCAGGATAAAACCGCAGCTTTTTTCACTCGACTCAACGAAACGATGTGGTTCCAGAGACGATGCCTGTGTGCTTTCAGTTGGGTTTGAAAATTTCAAGACGCTTTCAAGATACGTTCGATAACTTCGGTGCGCGATGAAAACTCTCGGGTATCATCAAGGCGATGGCATTTATACGAATCCTCCATAGGGACAACGTCTTATTCCATAAAGAAAAATCCCGAGCGATTGCTGAACGGTAAACAGGCGTAAGGTGCGAGTTTCGTATTATCTACAGTTTGTATACAGTCAGGAACAACGACTGTAAATTTATGACCTACTCCGTGCGGCTGCAGAATCTTCAAGAGAGAAAAAAGACATAAAACTAGAACACGATAGGTATCTTTACGTCAACGCGACTACGTATATAGAAACGCGTATTAATGTTTTAAAGACTCTAACAGCACCTGCATAGAAATTCCTTTAGCTTTTCAACAAACTATAGACAGTCTGTAGGCAAATGCCAAGGCCATCGTTCCTTGATGCATTCAAAGATATCGTGGCAATAAAATGTTCGTGCAGCTGCAACTGCAACGTCCAACGTCGCCTGCTGTAAGAGCGATGACGTCTCCTTGTATCTCGGTGTTTTTTTAATTATGCTCCCACGACGTTCATCTTCCCGATCAAAGGGTTACCTCGCGCATGCGCGTATTCAATAAAAAAGAGAATTTCGCGACTTTGCTTTAATCTTGAAAATAACAAAGTTTTATTTTAGCCTGCATTAGTCGCGTATGTTCAGCCAACCAAGCATGTGTGATACACGAGTAGCATGTGAGGTAAAAAGGAGAGCAGCCATTAGCTGCGAACAGTGTCGTCAATCCTCTTATACGAAAATGTACAAACTTCTAAGTAGGAACCAGAATGATTCACGCGTACGCGATATCCACCGCAGACTCTGAAAAGTTGGTGCTACGGTTGCATCCAAAAAATACCAACTTTTCCATGGGCGCATAAATACAGTGTACAAGTAGCAATGCACGAGTCGGCTTTTACCGGGCGTAGAAAAATGCAGGCATTCGTCATAACGAGAGAGAAATTTATTCGTTATGCCTTTTGCGCTTGCAGTTCTTCACTGAGATCCCCTTGGGGCCAAGCCATTTACAATGCATTTCGTGAAATCTATGTACGGGAAAGCATAGACATGTATCCACATATGTACATGTATTTCCAGCGCGTCGTAATTGCCCGTCGGAGCACAGTACGCTGATAAAGCAAACGGCGCCCGTCTATAATGGCCTTTTCAAAGCTTTCAAAGCTCCCAGGAACTTGCAGTGGTTTCGTACTACTCACCGCTGAGCCCTCGCCGCAAATGACCGTAGAATCTGTTTCTGCAGTTGCCGGATCACTGGATCCCCGTTAATGCGTCTGAAATTATATGAGCTTAATCTGCCAGTCGTGAATCGAAAAAGATTATCTGATCAATGACGTTCAAAGACATAAGCTCGAACTTTGAACTTTTCATTAATTTTAGATAATTTATCAACTACAGTATAAGATTGAGATACCAGACATATTGTTTGAGGTGGCATCGATCCAGTTCGGCGTGATGACTTATCATGCACCCCTAATCTCAACACTGGAGTTACGAGTGACATTCGTATAGGCACGAGGATCGTGTAATAAATTAATAAATTCATAATCGGACCAGCGGGCGGCGGGGGGAGGGGGGTTGAGGGGATGAGTTATCGTGCTCGTTGACGAGGACAAACCCTCGCTTTTCCATCCCCTAATATTCCCGCTCGCCAGAAACGAGCAGTACTATATTGTGCTGCGAGATGACTCACTGATGTCTCGTTATATTTTCCATGAAACGAGCAGCAAACCGGGGCGAATAAAACAGTACGCGTGTGGCAACGTGAATAGTTTATCTATATATAAGCTATTGAAAATAAAAAATATATATATATTTAATGTGAACACTAAAATGTGAAGTGCTGAGTCGGATACGTTTGATTGCACGTTGAATGATCCGCTCGTAAACGTTCTGAATAATTCAGTAACGTAGATCAGTGTTATGTTATGGTCCGTAGTTAACCAACCCCTGAATGACTCAACAGTTTCTAAGAATACACCGCCTGACCACAAGGGATATGGCACAATAAATTCGTAGGATGTAATGCTCCGTATTGCAATTTAGTATAGTTTTGTTCGAAGTTGGTATACCGATATTTAAAGTTAATTGACCAAGTGACGTTTATGCAAATAAGGGTAAGACACTTGGTAGTATCGGTGAAGGGTTGAGAAATAAAATAAAGCGAGTATACTCAGCAGTACCCTATAGAGGAAGGAAGACGTCGAAATGGAGTGCATCGTAAAGAAAGGAGGTGAAATGACGATACAGTCGCCTCTTGTGGAGATGAAAGAGATGCGGATGCTGGGAAAGGGAGATAGAAATAGTAGGGTAGAATGTCGGGTGATCACGCCAAGAGCCCATTCGCCATTTGCTATTCGGCATTCGCCATTCGGGGTGTACCCGATGCCCTTAATGGTTGTACACGATGACTATATATATTCACCACCAACGGGTTATCCCACGTTTTTCTCTCCTTCGCTGTTCCCTCTCACTCAGCAACTTTTTAATCACCCTCGCTGAACAAAGGCACTGAGCTAACGGGTGTCCCGAAAGGAGCTCACTTTTCTTTCTCGATATTATAAACTACTGCTATTATTATTTTTTTTTCTTCTATCTGATGCTTTCTTTTTGCTTAGTACTTTTTCCCTGACTTTTTACCCGAGGTGTGAGACATAAATTATGTAGGATATGTAGGGAATAAGGTAAATTATTTTGTGGGATATTTTTCTCATTTGTATCTACCATGCAGATTGGACAACGGTGTAGTTTTAATGAAAAGTTGAAAACACTCTGTACGATATTCGCAAAATTTTATTTTATCAACGTGGTAACTAAGTGTTAGTTGAGATAGGGGAAGATGACGTTGTGGTTAAAAGGGGTGAATAAATCATTCGAGAATTGTATTATGGGTATATTGGAACTACGATGTTATCGTGAAAACGTGACAGTGATCACCCTATAGAGTGGTAGCATTACATTGTGTTCAGGCATTCTTCATCGCGAAATCCCATCCCCTTGCGTTATAGTAATTATTGCTACAATCTCTTTTTATCTCTTTTTTTTCTCTTTTACTCCATAGTCGTTCACTCTATGGATTCACGTCCCTCGCTACCCACCTCGGCGAGTATTAAGACAATGAGACTCCGTAGAATCAGGAATTCTTCTAAAGCCACCCGCCATTGCAAATTCTACCCTAATTTGTCGTTTGCTTTGCCAACTTTTCAAACCCAGAATTAAGCAATCGCTTGCCGCTCGCTCATGTTCGCCCTGTATCAGGGGTGGATTTACATGAAGGGAGAAAGTAAGAAAACAAAAAAATTACACGGCTTTATTTTTCATCCTGGAACATCCTAACGAATGGTAAAAGAAAAAATAAGTAATAAATCTATATAAAAATTTTCACATGCACTCTATTGTAGGTGAACAAAAAAAGTAAAATGTGAAGGTACGTTTTATTTTCGTTTTAAATCCATAAAGATTACTGCCACCAACAAATAAATCCGTGGTCGTTCAAATTTTACGTGTCACGAGCTTTTAGCGTTATAGGTCAAGTCACGTTAATGCTAGGCAGGTGTATTTTCCACTCGGCAAGCCAATTAAGGCGTTACAGAGCAATATCTTAATGGATTTCCGTTATACGTTTAATTAACAATGGCTAACCCATGATATCCCGTTAAAGGCCATTAAACGAATACGTTCAATCTACTTAAAGGGATATCGGATAATCGTTTAATCTTCACCAAGACCATGATCACCAGAAAGCAGAGACGTGATTCAGATTTCTTAGTCGCGGAAAATGGAACCAAATTACATACTGTAAATACTCATCTTGAACGTCCACCTATATATATGTACCTACCTGCCTTGAATGTACATTGAACCTTCCTACCGGTTAATTATTTCCCATCTAGTTACTCGGTGTGACTATCGCAGTTGGCTCTTAAATTTCACACTTTTATAGCCAATTAGCTCCGAGGGTAAACTTACGGCACCAGCGCATTATAATAAGAATTTTTATACTATGAGTGAATTTATATGCATCGCTGGCTTGTATCCTGCCTTATTATGACACTGTTATTTAGATACTCGTTATCTACACTGCAAATCCGCATTCATCGAGTCATCCCGTATGATGAAATTTGTCTTGTTTCAGTACAGCGATCGGTCCACCTCCGTTCTTCTTATCATCTCGCTAGCGGGGATCAAAGTATGCAGTCCAGATGGAAAAGTGAGTCAAGTCAAAATATTTACAAATATATTTCTTTTCGTATTTCTTCTTTCTTTATTTATTTTGGTTTGTCTTTCTGCTTGACAGCTTACTCTCTGCAAGCTTAAGGTAGTGACAAAAAATTTTACGCTGTCTTTGTCGGCTTTGGCTGCTTGCTGGCGCGATCCACAAAGAAACTCGGCCACGCCGCATGAGATTCTACCATATGTATGATACATTCAGAGCATGTCGATGCTATATATTTTAACGTGAGAGTAGTTACGACATTATTTTGAGGGCAATGCTTTTGGCCTTTGAACAGTTTTTTAGAACAATTTTAATCAGACGGAAAGCTTACGTGTGTTCGGATCGTATGAACAAATGTGGCTGTGACCTGAAATAGAAACGATTAGGAATCGTTTCGACGTTGTATATTTGTGGGATACTTTTTTCATTTTTTTAATAGAGAAAAAATAAGACAAGTGTGCGAAAGATACAGTAGCGCAGAAAAAACTCTTGGGATTGACACGACAGTCGGTCCCGTGTTAAATGAAGCATATGAAGGCCGTGAATTTTCCAATAATTTCGGGAAATATTGTGGACTCTTGTCCAGTGGAAAAATATCAGGAAGACAGATATACATGCAGCTTTCAATTCGACAGAGAGAAGGAGAGAGAAAGAGATAGAAGGAGCGAAAGGTTTGTACCTATCTGCCCGTCTAGATTTCAGCGAGTTGGAAATTCCGCAAAATAGTTAAATTAATTGGAATTGCATTTAGCCGATACTGGCCTGCTGGTATTTTTCGGATGCGAATGCTCCTGTATTGACTTTGAGAATATAGCTATATATCTGTCATACACGTAGAAAAATTATAAAACCATCATTGGACGAATACAGGGATCGATGACGTCAATAGGAAGATCCGTATCTGACGTAATGATACCTGATTAAATGATGCCGCTATATTTAGTTCGTTTTATTACCGCTAATATTTTCGTAACAAATATTGTATATAGATTGACAGCTGTGCAATTACTTAATTTCCACGAATCAACTGAGGATTCTAAATGTGCAAGTATTTTGGTTCCGTCGAGTAAATTATAGATTGTTTACGCAATTATCAGAATGACCGGGAAGGTGCATTTAACATATTAATTTCAACGCGGGAATAATATCTATCTCGATTAACGCAAGCCATTTTCTAAGCACCGGTTTCTCGAGCTGTATTATAAGTTGCTGGATAATTGTAGGGTATTAAAGTCTTCCGAACGTATTCTTATACCTGTATATATGTATACTCGGTACTCGTTTCCATGCAAAGAATTTTAAACTGACATCGGACTCACTAACCAACCGTTTAAAGTTACTCGTGGTACTAAAGGCGCCAGGATGGTAATAACGTAATGCATGTGTGAGCGTCGGAATCCGCCATCCCGCTCGCGTTCAAATATAATAATGCGAAATTTAAAATATAAACATGACTTGAGTATTACCTGTGATCAACGAGAGAAAGTCAAAGGAAGGAGAGGAAGGGTTCAGTTCGACGCGAGACCCTGGACTGTATCGACGCTATTTCTCAAAATAGACTATCCGACCAATTTGAGTGTGCCTTTTGTACGATTGATTCCTAGTAAACCCTTACACATGCATCGAAGTAGGAATGTACTGATATTACAAATTCTGAAACAATATTTAGCTGTATATAGCTGAAATAATATTTAGCTGTATATATATATGCAGCTACCCTAAATTTTTAATATTCATATAAATTACTCCTCGAAAAAATCAAACGTGTTTCCCCTCTGCAGTAAAATTAAATGTTACCTACTTTTTACATCGGTTGATTCCCTACCCTAAAACTCAATTCCGCACGAGGGAAAGTACTGAAAAATCATGCTCGCGGAAGATATTCGATAAAAAGTTTCTAGTCATAACCCAGTAAAATGGTTATGCTGTGATTTATGAAGCAATAAAAAACCAAAAACTATATAACTATAATAACACGTAAAAATTGAACCAAGGGTGCAAAGAATTTGTCTTACGTTATACATATAATATACCATAAGTCATTGTACAGATTTAAGAAAGATAATTTCATCCCCCGGATTCCCAAATGCGATCCTGGCAGTTCGCGAGTCAAGACTGATATGTATATAGAAAGCGTAAGAGAGTCGCGAATCGCTCGGAAATTGTCACGCCGTTGGAAAGAGCCCTAAGACGATATATGTGTTCACCACTTAGCTGTTTAATGGCGGGTGAATGGGACGAGCATCCCTCACCCTGCATCCAGCCGTCTGATTCGGAGTTACGGACTCCGGTGGTTCTTTGAGAATTCTGGATAGGGACTGAGTGGCGAGGGGATCCCGCGGGACTTGAAGTTTCGCAGTGACTGGCAGCGTGAATGAATCCGGGCGGCGGAGACTAATGCGGCCCGCCGCTCTTCTGTATCGCTGTCATCCTGATTGATAACTCCTCTTTTACTATACCTATATGTATATGTATACTTACCTACACCTTCATCCTCACTTATATATATCACACATACATATAACAATACCACCTACACTGTCATACGTATTCATCCTCCTTTGCCTCCACCTAGAACTAACATCCTGTCTCGTTCGATATGCACGTCTTGATTTTGACACATTATGCTACATGCAATTCGTATGTGGAAATTTCGACGTACTTCCGGTGTCGCACCGTTGTAAACGTCGGCACGAATCGAGAACTACTGGTGTACCTACTGGGAATAAGTCAATCCAGGAATAATTTGATCGAATTTTTGAACAAATTATTATATCGGCTCGTTATGAGATTCTGTCTGATCTTATCTGTATCTTTATTGTAACATTATCAAAAGATATTGTAAAAATTTTTTTATATTTGAGAAAATTACTTTGGTATTATAGAAAACGCGTGGGTGAAATGAAAAATGAAAAATCGTCTCACTATATTTTACGTCTGCTGTGAAGTGTGTAATAAAATCGGCATGTGAATAAAAATTGACTTATTCGAGGAGTGCGTTGCGAACCCCATCTGTCGAATGAGAGAAGGGCTGGAAGTGCATCTCTCGTAACAGTATTACATTCGTTCTTTACATCCTTCTTTATTTTGACGTCGTAAAGCCGTGTAACGTTATGGTCTCTTCAGGAATGAGAAACCTACGAAAGCTTCGGGCTGTACATATATACGATGTGTCTGCTATCCGAATAATTCGGTGCACTTGGTCGCGATGAGTAGAAATATTGGGAACATCCTGGGAGATACGTTCCCGCGAGGTGAGCACGAAGATTGATGGTCTAGTAACCTACTTAAGGGGTTTGAATCCCTTACATTCTCGCAGCAACAACCCCTTCAAAATAGGGAGACTCGGAATCCGGCTCAACTGATTACGCTGTCTCGATCTCAGCAAGGCCTTGTCACCCATCCTTTATAAATCAGTCGAGCACTTGGCTCTGGGTATCGACCATTGTAAAATTGAAAATTCAGCAAATTCCAAAACAACTATTAATTTAAATGAAAATTTACGGATCTAACGTCCTTAATCTTATGCTGGATCGTTTCACGAATTTGAAGGCAAATATGAAAAATCCAGGATCTCTCTCCCCTACTTTTTGATCGTAATGATCTTCTCGTAAATCCTTTTTATTATCGTAACTCGTTTTAACGAACGTCTGTCACATTGGAATTAAGACCTGCACTTTACGTGTAAATATAATATCATCCGAAGCGATCGTAAATCTGCATGGATTTTTCGAGATTATTCATGCAGTTTGCACCTGTGAAGCTTCTGTAACAAGATTCACGCGTATAGATTTTCTGTATCGGATAATATTTCTATCACGCTAATTAAAGATAGTTGAAAATTGTGATAAAAATATATATCTAATCATATAGAATTCTACGAACAGTGTTTAGTAGTCTCGGTACAAATAAATAAATATGAGGCAGATCCGTGTTGCGGCATTATTCGATATTGCTAAATATTTATATTTACGTGCTTATAATAAAATAGCAAAACATAGCATCACTGCAGGCACATAACGGAACATAAAACTTCTCAGTCTCGTGTTCCTGATGGCCGTGATTTTAAAACCGAGAACACGAGAGTAACGAGCGAAGCGTAATGGAACAAATAGATCCTGAACATGGTAGTTTCCATAGAAACAGGACTCCCACATCCTGTGGCAAAACCTGTAGGTACTGTCCAGTAATATAAAAATTCAAAAGTAAAAAGCAAAAAGTAGCTACTAGATCCAAATAAATATTTGTATCCGATGATATTAAATTCTATATAAATATAGGTAGTATAAAGTTACAGTCTGTGAAAATTTCGTTCCACAGTAGACGAGCACTGGTGTACAGTCAAACGTCATATTTTTCAATGATATCGAGAGGAAAAATCTATAGAGGGATGTCCGTGGAAGCATGGGAGCAGCTAAATCCCATATCCAACTCCCCTGTACTATCCATAATGTTCCGTATGATAACAGAAAATAAAAAAAAAATAAATAAAAATACACTGGCTCCCTCGATTCAGTAGCTTCTCGTAAATCTAATGGAATCTCTGTGACAAAGTGAAATTACGAGTCTTTTAGGAAATACGTTTTATTTCCCATGCAAAAAACTGAACACACTCGTTAATTCTGAGCTCACGTGTTTCCCTCCTCAAGCCAATAACGGTCCAAATGTCTCGGATACAACCGTAAGGAATATTCGTGTCTAAACTGCAACGTGTTCCGTGTAAAATGTATATTCTTGTGCTTTTAACACGTGACGTGTAATGGCTCTGCTACTTAGCACTTAGCGTCAAGCTAGGTTACTCGTGATGTAACGAAGGTTATGTTACGTAATTTCAATATAAAGCTACAAATAGAATTGTCACAAGACCACACGTAGGTCTCTTTATTATTCCAGACGCATCTACGTTTGGTCAAATTTTCTACTTACACGCGGATTACATAACTGATGTGTAACACACGTCTTGGATGGTACCGACGCGACGTGTTTTTATCTTTCGTTCCGTTTGTCGTCGTCACCCTGCGGTTACGCCTTCCTTAATTGCTGCCCGTCGACGTAAAAACATTCATTAAAACCGCGATGCGTTCGTCTCGTGACAATTTCGAGCATTCAGCTGCACGTCATGTTTATACTGTGCTTTCAGAGGCTGGGGGGCCATACTGGTACAATGGTAAGTGACTTCGTATAAGTGTAATTTTCCTCGGTGTAGCTTTTAAACGTCCCGTGCCCACACACGACCATAATCGTCCTGTGCATGGGAGCCCGAAGCGGCGTGCAGTTATTGCGACTTGAAGTTTTCCTCGATTGCACAGTAAAAGTTCACGACGCAACAACAAAACGTAACGTTAAAGCGCTACCGGCGAATGTGCGGCCAAGTCGTTAAAGGAAGATTATTTTCTTTCAAGTTGGCGATAAACGTGCTCGTGCAACGCGGCCATATAGCTGTCCCGGTGAAAAGTTACACTTTGCAAAGCAATACGCTGCTTTCGTAAAAAGCACTAAATAATTACATAATATATATGAAAGCTTGTTAATTACTTTACAAGTCGAGAGCCATTCGCATGCTGCGTATATGTATAACCTTATTCCAAGATACTTGATATTCTTTTGAAAATTATCTCATTGATACGCAACACGAGTTAGCACTGGAGATCCTATCAAATTTTCCGGACGATAACTTTTCTAATTTGACGGAACGAGATTTTTTTTCGTCGACATCGGGATAATGCTAGAACGCTTGTCGCAGATTCCCCATACCAGGGTGCACAACCTGTTACGCAACTTGGAGCTAACGACGTTGTGGGAAGTCGTGCGTGGTTTGCTGGTGGCAAGAAGGATCCTGGAGAAGATTCTCTTGATATTTAGATATCGGTGATCGTAAGCTTTCGGCTCCGTGATTCGGTCACAAAGTCGACAAAGGGCTGACTTCATGTTTTTTTTTGTTCTTTCGTCATCCTACTACCCAGGGACATTCAACTCTCTCTCTTTCTCTCTTTAGTAAGAGAAAAATAAGGATAAGACCTTTTTTTTCCTGTCCCACTTCCTCCGTATCTCCGGGCCAAAGTAACGAACCGTTCCGCACATGTAATGCTCTTTATGACGTACACAAGTAAAAAGTACAAGAAGCATTGCAAGAAACATCTCACAGTGCCGACGTACATACACTCGAGAAGAATATTCCGAGCAAACTACAGTGCTTTAGGTTCTTTTAATATAAACTGTATACGTATATAATGCTGGAAAAGTGACACCCAAGGCTAAGAAGGGAGAATGAAAGTGAAAGTAGCAGTGGTGAGCAGGAGGAAAATTCAGAGAAAATTTAGATATAAATTTTCAACTACTCTCTCCTGTCCCTACTGAGCTCAGCCCTAGTGGGTGTTGAGCTTTCAAGCTTTCCATCTGTATGCAGAATTAACACTTTAGAGTGACGTAACAATTAAGGTTAGGTACACCCAGGCACTCCAGTATGGACAATAGCAAGGAGGCGAGAAAACTTACACAGGAAGCATAAATTTCTCTGGGTTCTCCTCGTTACCTCCACTCGCTCATTCTCGAGGTTTCTGGTCCTTTAGTCCTTAACGTGAAACTTGGGTTATTCAGAATCCAAAACCTGGGCAAATTGGCGGGTGGCTACGTAACGTAACGGCAACGTCACGCCAGTGTCATCGATTGCCGCCCCTTCTCAACTCATGAACACCACCCGTCATGGTTAAGAATCACCATAGTTGATATATGACTTATACCGCAAAAGGTATAAATTTTCACTCTGCTCGTTATCCATTTCCCAGCACTTCCGTTCTAGAATCTCGAGCCTCTTTTCGCTCAGTGTCAATTTCATGCGGCTTGGACGGTCCTCATAGTGGATACGCGGAGAAAGAGGCTCCTATAGAAGACGAGAGTGGATCGAGAGAAAGCGAAGAAGAGAGAGAGTAGAAAGCAGAGAGCAGAGAGCCAACCTTACCACAGACACAGCAATAGCAGCGGATCGATGACGAAATACAAAAGTAGACCGGATTTCCCTCAGAAGCTTCCTTCCATTCTGAGAGGGTAGAAACTTTCGGGGTTGTTCAGGACATTCTGCCGGCAATGCCTCCCGGTTTCCTTCTTTCCACGTTCATACGGCTCGGCTAGGATGAACCGCCACTCCGCGTAATGGCCACAAGTTTTGAGCAATGTCCGACTCCCGCCGGAGCTTCTTCCACACCGTGCGAATCCGGGCGGGGGGGTTCTGTTTCCGTTTGTCGCGATGAGCCCCCTTTTGAATTTAAAACTTTTTAAAAGATTGTCCCTGTAAATATTCTGATTCCCAGGTTATACTTGTGAGGAGAAGACTTTCGAAGAAGAAACCATATACCAAGAACACTGGGTATAGAATACAGGATGAAAGTCCTAGACGTTGTTCCGTGCTCACTTTCTCCAAGTCGCAAGCTCATTGTTCCGATCCTGAAGTAAGTTCTCGCCTAGGTATTTGCAATAGAGACTCAATTTCATTCAGGATGCTTACCACTTCTGTGACTACAATTTGCGTTGCTTTAACGTTCGCCGTGTCGTTCAAAACTTTATGCAGGTTTACCTCGTACCTAGCGCGTATTTACTGAAGCGACAATGGAGTATTTGTTACAAAAAAAATACTATTCTTTATAATATTTGTGTCCGTCAGTCTTTAGGGTGAAATATAATGGAAATTATTGAAGATCCTTTCGTTAAAGAATAAGTCGTTTGATTCACGAAAACCTCGATGCTTCTCCTCCTTTACTAATATACTATACCAAACTCTCGAGATTAACGAAGCACTTCCCGCAAACAGTACTTCGAAAGTTTCCTACGGTTTCGCGCCACTTCCCAAAACTCGTTTAGATATTCATCGGCCAGTACAGCGCGTATGGTAATTCCCGTAAAACTTCGAAAGTGGGCTACTCTCTACGATACGAGTTTATCCAGTGATTGTGCGTACCAACAATGAACCATTGAACCATGTATCTATAGTTTATATGAAGTGTACCATTATTAGATAATAGAACCTGCCTTAAGCAGCAGGTGCGGATGAGTTTCATTATACTTAAAGGCTTGTACCTGGCTCTGAACCATTTAGTCAACATCGAAAGAATGGCTGCTATTGGGGGATGCCTTGATTACGTAACTCTGTGGAAAAGGGTGATGCAAGAACGTGGAATATTATGAACTTCTACCGAGGAAACTTCTCTCTGAGGTCTCGAGCCTGGTCTCTTACTTAGGAACTGAATGTCTCTAGTTAGCTCAGCGACTGGGATGACTTTATGAGAATGTCAGTGGCATCCACCTTGAAATGGTCTCCAGGGAGAAAACGCAAGGGTGAGTGTGAACTGGCCGAAGTAATATCAAGAGTAATACCGTCATGTTGTACTTACTATAGGAGGATGGTATAGTGTAAGGGTCATAGGTATTCTCCCTTGGTAAAATTCTTTGAATTCATCTAGACGCAGCCTCTTAATGACGGTCCATCAAATTATATTGGGGACATAACTTTTGGAGAATTGAAAAACCTTAAAGGGAAATGAATCATTTGAAAATTTTAACTGGACACAACGTGACTCATTGTTCGCGAAGAAAAAGTTAAGTATTAATAAGTCTGTATTATTTAATAAATCTTCTTTATTCACTTTTATGCATGGTTATTGTTTCGTTGGGAGTTCTGATACAAAGTACACTCTGGGTCTTTAATGGCGGTTGACTTTCTTCAGTTTCTCTATAACAGTCTAATATCCAGAATTGCTTCAATTTTTATTGTCCTGCATTGCCACAATATGTCACCAGTCGTAAAAACTTCGCAATCTCGAGCATTTTTAAAGCGACCGACGGTCAGCAAAATAAGAAAATAACCATGGGTCAGTTTGAAAAACAAAATAAAAGCGGAGTACACTTATTGTAGTTTTTTTTTTCAAAATAGCACTCCTTGGTTTAAATCCGCTAGCAAGACAATGGATCTGTTTTTTAAAAAAAATTGTAAAACACTTAAAAACAACAAGATACTCGTTTTGGGCATTGAGTGCGTTAACGATGTTACACGATATGTAACCGGGAAACCCATGAAGTAAGTTTGGTTATCACCTAACGAGGGTTATTACGCGCAATGATATTAGCCATCCCCCTAAACTGCAGTCTCGCATCCCTCGTATATATCGCTTTATACCCAGTAACGATTAAGCAAGGATTTACGCGATTATATTCCGAGGCCAAAAACGAGGAGAAGCCCATTATCCAACGCTGTCTAGTCTCAAGTCATTATTTCCATAATGCTATGCATAGTCGCTATCTAGCGAGAAAAACAAAATACACGCGTAATCTCGTCACCCATTTGCTGTCTGAATATCCGGCATGAAGTTTTCATTTGAAATTTTGATACTCGTATATGCGAAAAGAGGATGTCAGACATTGTGCTACAGTACGCCTTTCTCACTTACGTTAACGCTATCTACTACTTTTAACACTTTGTGTGTGCACACACATTACATACCACACAAGCATTCCCCTAGACGTGGAACCACGCCATTCACAGAGTTATCTATCGTAATCGCTTGTACCGCGTCTCAGGAAGGTTACTATAGTGAATAAAGTTCAAAGGAAGTGGAATACTCGTGGTGGAAATGCGCGACATGTTCGGATATAGAAGCAACCCCACATGTCTGCCAAGAAATTTAATGGAAACGTTGTAAAGGCAACGGCGCATCGCGCAGCAAGATGGATACGTAGATATGGACAGGTACGAAACTTATCCCCGTCAAAGATGCAGTATCTTCTAGCGATATCGGAGTGACTGAGAGAGAAATGATAATTATAAAGATAAGCTATAGTGAAGAAAAAAAGAGTTTAATAACATTGAAAAGCTCTGTAGTTTTGAAGCTTCGCTATAGTATATATCAAGGAAGCCGGTTTAACATTAGCGGACTATGGTAGCTGGTGTGCTATCGTGCATTGCATTGTTACATTGCACAGAATTATTATTATGATAGTCCCGAGGGGGTAGAAAAGCGCGATAGAAAGGAACTAGACGGGTCCACCCCTTCGGCGTAATAACCTGCTATCGAGAAACTTGTCTCCCGCTTCATTACGGGCTTCACTGGTATAGCCACGTCTGGCGTACCTCACTAAACCACGCTGGCCTCTATTCAAATAGCATGGAGAAATACTATTTAACGGGTAAGGGAATTGTTCTTATTGTATACTGGAAGGCAGCTCTAATTATACCACGGTGCAAGTGTGCCAGCTGGAAACTGTGATGGACGACTCTTAATGCGTTGGCTTACGAAGTCACTTTGAATTGTACAATCTTCGTGTAACAAACAAATTTCATGATGAAAGGCGAAATTGTACATTTATTGCCTCACGAAGAGTAGATATTACTTATCGATGGAGTGTGCCTTTGTTACTGTACCCGAATGTCAACCCTTGCGCTGTCTTTCATCATAATATAATGTTGGATGTCAGAACGTTACGAATGCATGGGAGGTACGTAATTTATAGCTACAGTCTGTCTAGTGAATTTTATTTTATTAATACACAACCTTTGGTATTCGATGGTGGGTGCGAGCAGTGAACGGAATGAGAGAGAATATGAGATACTCGGGAATGTTCTTTCGCGGCATTTCAGAACGTTCCCGCCCGCTGCGTTCGTCGACTTGACAGTCGGGAAAAGGAGACGAAGTGAAAATAGTCAAGGAGAAAAATAACCTCTGCAGATTACTTGACGACGCGTTGAAGAGACTTACTGCTGGGGGAGCCGTACAGCAATCGCAGAATATGAATTAAGCAAGATGGGTGGCACACAAGTCGGTATGCAGTATGTGCTGTATATTCTGTGACGTATAGGCTGAGTGTAAAGGACGCTGAAACAACGCACAGAGGTGGGAAGGGCTTTAATTCTTACGAAGAGATTATCCTGGGGTTAAAGTGTCCAGTATTCCAGTAATATGTTTACCTGCCCAGCACCACCAATCCTGCGCTCATCCTTTCCAGCCGGCAGCTTATGCGATTACCTAGTGCCAGGATTGGAAAGCCCTGTGGCGCCGTTATAGTCTATACTCCGCTAAGGCATATACATGTCACAGGCTACTTATTAAAAAAAACTCCCTTACCAATAGACTTATCGAACTATGGCACTTTAAAGTACTCTCGATCGAAATCAAAACCCCATGGCTCCCTATCCTCGACTACCATGGGTAGCTGTAAAAGCTTTGTAACACGAAGGTCGAGAACGTATAACCAACTCGATCGGATACTCGAAATGTACACAAAATTCGATGAATGCACGTGGTTCAATGTACTTATTTATTCTTATTATTACGTTTACGTATGTACAATAGGTACCAGTACGAATGCCCACTGCATCAAGGGGCGTCGAAAATATAATATTCTCTTAAATTCATATGGTAAATATGACAACGTCCGTATAAAGCTATGACAATTTTTTGCCAGCGAATGACGTGAACTATCGCTATCAAATGGCGCACCTTTAAAATGACATTTAACGAAATTACCCCGTAATACACCTTATTTCGTGGATATACTCGACTACCCCTTACACCCTTGCTTCACATCAAAAGACTCACCTCGCAGCGGCTGATTTAAAGGGAGCAAATCGCATAAAGTGTCACGAGAATTATGAACTCTCGAGGATCAAGAACGCGGAAAATTTGGCTTCACTTAAGCAGGTTCCCTCCGACCCTGCGCCTTCTTGACTCTTTTCGCAACCCTTCGACTTTATGTCGATCCCATCAGCTTTCACTCCTCGAGAACGAAGCTCTAAGAACTTAACATTTTCGAAACTGGGAAGACCCTGTCGGTTATACCATACACAGTTGTGACGTATGGTTGTACTTGGTATGTGCCTTTATACGCGTGTATTTGCCACATGATGTGAATCGCGGTAACAGAAACTGCAACCCCTTATAGTACAACCCTCGTAAGCCCTTCCCTCCTCCTTCAGTCACCCTTTAATGTACCCTCGAGTAATGTCTCCTCGATCCCTAATGCGCACGTTGTTCCGACTGCTGCGCATAACCAAATATACTCGTGGTATACATATATCTAAATACGTTTACAATAACAAACCCCTGTTAACTAAAGCGCTTGCTGCTACCCCGAAACAGAATCAGAGAAATAGGATTGGTACCTACTTGTAGGGAAAGTTTGAAAAATCTTCAATGCAAAATACATCAAGCGTTTTTGAAATATGGTAATTACTTTGTATTTTTGGCAGACAAAGGATCTTCGATGATACATATTGTGGCGTGATTTCTTGACTCACGGTCACAAGGCGGCTCCAGCTACTGATTCAGATAACGTTATCGCTTTCTGGTTCCTTTCGTGTCGCCACCCTGCTCAGAAGCGACGCTTTCGGAATAATTCGTACAGCTACGCCAATGCTCTAGAAAAGATTTGGTATTGTTTAGTCGAGGTCATGGTGCTCGAAACTGCCGTGGAGAGATAGTCTCGACGTACCGAGTTGCCCGGAAGATGAGAGTAGCCGACGGAGACGTCTCCACGGATTGGCAGAGGTGCGGCTGAGATATCGGCGTCCTGCGGGAGAGAGGCAAAGGGCTGTAGGGTGGACGAAGATAGAGTCTTGTTATGGTTAAGGGCAGGGGAGGAACACCCTGGTCCTGCTGTCGTCCGCGACCCTGGGGAAGCGACCGGGGAGGATCTCCAAGAGTCACGTACCGATTCGTTAAGGAATGCTCTCGATTTAGTTTAAAGGGGCGACTCGAGGGAAAGGATAAGAGTTATCGGCTATAAGGTCTTCGACCAATCGGAGTGATTAGTTCTCGATTTTTACTGTTGTCAAAGCAGTCTGTCTTAGGACACCGATCGGGGTGCCACGAGCTCGTTCGCGCTCCGGTGTCATTTGTTGATAGTTTTTCTAGCTGTGTTTTTATATGGCATAGAAAGTTCTCGCTCGTGTAGTAGTTCCCGCGTTGCTCCCGCGATATCCAGAAAATCCTATCGATATTCGGCGTGTATTTCGGAGTGCAGTGCTGTGGCCATTTGAGTGTCTTCTGGATACAGTTCTCCGGTATTCACGGATCAGCTGAACCAGTTCCGGTGGGGATTCCAAATTTTTATTAATTGGTGGAGGGATTTAGATTTTATAGTTCCGATTCGTTCCGTTACGTTCTTGATCGAATGCTCTCCGTTTCCTGCACTATTTACCTGACGCTTATTCCGGCCCTCTCTACCCCAACCTTAGTAGCCCGAGCAGTCGTGCATTTCCGTAACCGTTTGTTCTCTTTCGTACATCCAGTTGCGTTTGCTGATTTTAGGCAGCTCCAAAAATCAGCACCTGCGGTTGCGTTTATCGATTTCATGCGACCCCATAAATCGACGGGATCCCTGTTAAGCTACCGTCCTTTCTGATAGGTTACGTCAGAGCTCTCGTTTTGGCGGAGTTGAGACTTTTCTATCTCAACTCCCAGGTTATACCGGCTTGTCAGTTCCCGATGAAAAAAGAATTGGCTGCCGTCCGCCTGGCATGCGAAAGCATCGACGAAGGGTAGACGGCCAAAGGTGACGTAAGTTAGTTCACAAATTTTCATTATCGGTGTCGAGTTAACAACATATGTTACAATATATATTTCGTTGCTATTTAAAAAATGCGTAACGTAAAAATGCACTCGCTGGAAAATCATGTCGTTCGCGATAATCTTTTGAAAGCATTTTCCCATCGTTGATCCCGCCGAGCACCTGGTAACTCGTTGCTTTTTCACGTCTGTCGTATTTTTTGGTCGATTCATTGAAAAACGGGCAATCTCTGCGATTACACGAGTAAAACGACACGACGTATGGTATATGTATAGTTATTAACGTTGAACATTTTGCGAAAATCAATATGAACCTGTGTGATACGAATATAGCAGCTATTACTATTTACTTTTGATTCGCGTAAATACATCAAATATTTTTAGAAATAATTTTTAACTGTACTATTTGCTTTTATATTTGTCTGTTATCCGCTGCATCCCTATCTATCTGTTTCCCGATTTCGATGCAACAGAAAAATTAACTTTTTCAGGACAGGGATTTTTACGTTGAAATTGGACTTTATTTTTAGTCGATATTTGTACATAAAATCAAAGAATTTGTCACGTCGAGTGCCTGACAAAATTGGTGCTCGAAATTTCGACAAGTCCCATCCTTAAAAGGTTAAGAAAAATAACCACCGTTTCAGTTTCACATATATTTTTACTCTATTTCATTTCGTAAGTTGAGTCAATCCTAACCCTTCTTCGCTACTAAACTTTCTTATCCTTTCTTTCTCAGATACAAGCACAATAATACACCTTATATCTCCTCGTTCGTTCAATTCCCTATCACTCTTGACATTTTCAAACTTTCACTCGTTCACATTTCTCTTATACCTATACAACTGACATATCTCAATATGAATGACAAAACTTAAGACCCTAACACCCGCAGCATCCTTTATAGCATCACCCGTTTTCTAAGATTGCTCTCGCGTTATCTCAGACGGTGTGAGTTTTCGATTTGTGATCGTTGCGGTAAAATCGTCGCGCCGGCTATTGGGGAAATTGTGCGCCGTGTCAGCGCGGATTTTCTATGGTATTCGCAAGGGATAACGAGCGAAGTGAGCGGGTTATGGGTTGGAGATCCTCGTCGGTTTGGATATCAGTGGTTAGGAAGGAAAGAGGTGCGGATAGAAATTCCTATGAAATAGTTTAGATATAGTGAGTGGAAGAAAGACAGAAAAAGAGAGAGCGAGAGAGATAGTAAACGTAGGAGAAGCTGAATCGGAAAGCCTGCGGCTGAGCACTCACTTATAGCTTTTCTGCTCTCGTGGGAGTCATATCTTTGTCAGTAGTGTCTCCGACATTATATCACCCTGCTTTATGGTGTCTAAAGTCCCAAAAAGGACACCTCTGCTCTCCACGTACACATACCCTCACTAGAAGTCACACTTTGGCTAGCAGGGCCAAATGCGAATTTATCCTACGTATCGTTAGGCTCTTGGCGCGAGAAACTCGATTTTTGAAATGAAACTACTTTGTCCTTTTTTTTCTTCCTTCCTTTTTAACGTCTTAGGAACAAGTAAATCACGCAATTCGCAGTTACCAATATGTTAGATGCTTTTCGCTGAGAGTTTCGAAAGCTTAAAGGTATTAAGAGAACCCAGTACTTGGGCAAGTAGAACGTGAACGTCATCCTGTACAGACAAGAGCTTCCCATTTATTCAAACGATTTGATTTTAAGGAAAATGATAATAATTTGCTCGTTGATCGGCCTTTTTTTCTCTCATTACTTCCAGGACGTTAATCGCCATTCCATAATCCTTGCCGCATCTCTCGTGGCAATATAACTCGAACTTTGCTACAGTATGCTATCCCCCCTAGATATTCACCCTTTTTTTTCTTCTTCTACGCTCATAAAAACCACTCTTGCTAACAGAATCCACAGATGCACCGATCCGCCGAATTAGTGTTTCATTTCGAGGACCCTTCGTAAGCTCTCGCTTTAATTTTCTACCTGAGAAAATCCTTGTCCTGCACAGCCCTTCCTGGAAAATTTGCCGATCCTTACGAGCCACCGTCCTTCAGCTGAGCATAACGTACATGAGAACCAGGGGTGGCAACCCTTGTCGCGATTCACCCTCGATCCGCCTACCCGTACAATATCTATACAGTATCACAATTATTCCCAAATTTGCCAAAACCAATAATAGTAGTAATATGCAGCTATTGTTCCTATTTACACGCCGTAAATACAAATTATTTAAATTCGCCAATGAAACGACTACATACTATATAGGTATATAAAATTTCAATTCATTCAAAAAATATCTGAACGATTATTATTCCAGAGTAATGACATTAATTTTTATTTCACTGACACATATAATTCCCTAGGGAATATGATATAGGGGTTGGTATCACACGCCAGTACACGCGACATACGCGGTCGTTCACTGCTTCATATTATTGACGTGTGTAAGTCATATTTCATGAAAGTGCATCTCTAGCACCCTTACGCCATATATTGTACGACACGTAAATCCCCATCGCGTCAGTGCATCCACCTGAACCCGAGATCCAAGAGCTGAAGCCCCTATACCAGGAGCGTTGTTGTCCTGTAACGTTTCCATGTAATGGCACAGCGTTGTTTCCTAGGCGACGTGCTCATGTCAGTGCGCTTATTATCCGCTCACCTTACACAAGACAACAGCTTCCTTATACTGTATAAGCGGAAACAGGGTATAGCCTGGTTGCTCGGTCGCTCCCTCGTCAATTTACTGGCCATGCACGAGGGTAGATAACCCCAGAGATACGCCCCGAGTCGTGGATAAATGCTTTCGAGTATCCAACATAGGAAATACGAGTCTTCTTTAATGTACATTTTAATGCTCCTGTTAGGTAAAGTATAATCAAGATTTTTTTTTTACTATCCAGACTAAACGTAACAAGCTCAAAATACATTTTCAGAAGCATAACCTATCGTCTGCGTCGCGAAGACGTATGACGAAAGTTGATATGTGAGTCACACGGAAAGGTAGGAATCGTAGAGGCCAGCGATAAAGACCGAAATACCTAGCCTATCGTAGTCCGGGTGGTCGCAGAATGAAAAAGAGCCTCCTGCTGCTCTCATGACAAAAAGTGTACTTGGTACACCGGATACGTGGGAGTGAATTTGGATCGGGTGAGTCGTTAGGTATGTGATGTCGATGCCAAGAGTAATTGATCGTAATTACGGGAAGATTATTGTGATTGTGATTTATACGGAACAGCAAAATTACTCCTCAATTACGATGAACGTACGATTTCAACAGTCTCTATTAATTACGAGCGCGATTATGCTGCCAATGCGAGGACGACGAAGACAAATGCGAATTCGTCGTGCTATCACGAAGCAGCGTTACAGCCCTTCTATCGATCGAGCTTTTATAAGCCGTTATTAAATGCTCGTCGTTTGCCTAATAAAGTGAAAAGTCACTGTCGCCCTGGTATCGTCGTTGAATGTAATTAGCTTGGATTAACGTAATGAGAACTTGTTGCGCAGTTTCTTAGACTCCCGTAAGGCTAATGGAACGATGATCACAGGATTTTTCAACTTCAACCTGATTGAGCGTTGAACATTATTTTTTTTTCTTAAATAAAAAATAATAATTATATGTAATACGTTATTTAAGATAATTGAAGCTTTCGTTAAGACTTGCCTGATATACGTAGGTATACTTTATGGGAATTGAAAAACATCAGGGATTCTTACGTCGCCGGATGCTGCAGTAAGCTCAGAATTGGTTAGCCTCGAAACGCTGATGGAAATAACCCACGTGGGAATCACGTTTTCCCAGGATTTTACTGAGCTAGAAGGGTGCGAGCTCCTGACATTAATCCGGTACAGAGTGAAACAAAACAGAACCCTTGAAAAATCTGTGAATGTGAAACTCACTCTCCGATAAACAACGTAGCTGGTATTGCCATGGACCACCATGTAGGACCCCACGTTACTCATATGCGCCCATACTGCTTTGAAACGAACGTTACGACTTCGGATCACAGTTATTGTAGAAACGGCATCGAGGAGCTGAGGTTGATCAAAACAAGCAAAGTCGTCATAACAATCATAGCCGATCTGTGCGTGCACGTGCTTACTTGATATTAGGATTAAATTACTTATAGATACCAGGAACGTTATCAAGAAACATTTTAGTCGCAGATGAAAGTCGAACGATATTACCTATATGTATTGACGTTCATTCATTTCGATTAGAATCCTTTTTGCGGTGCTGCCACTTGTTGCCCAGCATGGAAAATGCAACACTACCTGCTACGTTCCTACCCACACATCGTACTCGCATTGGAATGATTCACGGCTATTGGTGAAATTTTTAAAGAAGATGCATCGGACTCTGATTAGTATTTCGCTCTTGTTTTTCTTTTACTCTTAAATTCTCTTTAAACCTTGACGTATTTTTATCCGTAATTAGCCTCGAGTCACTGACGAAGAATTCAGTAATGCGAGCAGCCGTGTATTCACGATCGTAGACTAAACAACGTTCGCGCCATTCATTTCGTTCGCGCAGACTGTGCATTTACACGAAAGCCATAATAATTTTATTTAACAAAAAATGCGCACTATACGACTTGAACTCTGGTAATTAACCAATCGCTCCTGAACTCGGCTGCATTTTACAAGTTATGTACTGAACCTTTTATAAAGGTCGTTGATATTTCACTCACTAACCCACCTACGTAAGTTCGTAATTTCTTTTATTTTTCTTTTAATACTACGAACTTTCCCCCTATATACATGTACACGTTATGGCATCTCTGTTAAGATAGAAAAGACAATCCTCAGTTTCTCCAGGATGCATTAATTGATCACGAGTTCTCCCTTTAACTGCACTTTCGCTGCGTCCACATATTGAAAACTTTATATCATCCCGAGTCGCTTTCATCCATAATAATGGCGTCCTTATATATACACTTGTCTTCTGAAGCGAAGCCCTTGAGAATGTTCATATCCAGTCCAGCCTCTCGGACTGACTGACCGCAAACATATCGCTTATTATTCGATGACGTGAGCACACAAACGTAATTGATTGCCAGGCAACCTACTCGACGCGAATGGAAGGAAGGTCCATTACCTTCGCGAGGTCGTGAGGTCACGAGCTCTAAACCCTTCTCGAACAGACATTATTATTCGCTCTAGTGGACCCATGGATAGTAGGGCAATTCGCGAGGTTCGCCTTGAAGCTTGAACCTCCTGAAACAGAATTCGCGTTAGCTTGGAAACTTCGAATCGTGCCAAATCAAACCTAGCGAATCGTTCGATCACGATATCGAGCGTTGTATCCGATTTCACAAACTACCGATCCTATCCCTGTATACTACAGCAAGGTATCGCAAAATCAACGGTCAGCCATTCTCTTGGAGAATTGAGTAGGAAATCATTTGAACTCCTCGACTTATATCTCGTACTCAAATCGCTCCTAGATCAGCGACCCTCGTAAACATGCTGACCGCATGCTGCTAACTCAGGGTAATTTTGTCATATAACCATAGTCGAGCTTTCCTAATAACAATCACCTGCCGGGTAATCCCTATCCTACTAGGCAAGAACGTGACTTCATGCACCCAACCAAGGAGGACTCTCATTCCAGGACGATCACGCTCGTCGCTAACCTCAGCGAACTTCTGTTAGCATGCGGTAGTCAAGCCGCGCAATACAAGTAGGTATTACACGTTATCAGTCGTGTAATCTGTACTTGGAACTTTATACGTTCGATCGATATTATCATCTCCAAGTATCGTACTTATTAATAACGTTGACCGTGAACCTGAATACGACTGTAACATTAATGTAGATTCTCCATTGGGAATATAAACCCACGGGAACAGGAATCCCCTACAGCAGCCTCGCATCACGTAGCCACCCTCGAAATATCGGGGTACTAATAGAAATTATGGGAACCGGATGGTTCGCGCTTACGCGTTGCTTTTGAGGTGTTTTATAAATGATAGGGAAAAAAGTCCACGGTAAACATCAGGATACGAGGAACGTTTGAGCAGACCCGAATGATGGGGAATCTCGGTCCCATGGTTTCTCTTCCGCGCGACGATCGAGCGGTTTGTTTGCTTCGCTCCACCTGCGAATTTACTCGTGCATACACGGAACAGCACTCACGGCTGGACCGTATCTCAACCACCCCTTGGCTACCAGGGGCCATTGGCTCTGCCAGCATCAATCCCCATCTTTCATCAAGTTCACGTAGCCGTTTAGCACTGCTGAACCAAGTTTGACTCCGTGACTACGCCGTTAACCCTTCATCCTGACTGGCTAGAATTTTTCTCTGACTTTTTTTTTTGTACTCTTGGCTACGGAAGGGAGGATGAAAAGATTGGCCTTTGCACAGTGGTTTGACCCTATGTCGACAGTCTCGTGGTGGTCTATCTTTTGCGAAAGATCCGCTTGACTGAAATTCCTGAAATTACGCGCGAGAACCCTGTAATCTGTTAATCACTCATGCTGGTCAAGACCAACCAGCTTGCTCTGCTGAGATTAAAGAGTCATTCACACTGGCTGGGAGTTAATAAATCTGGTGTGATGCAATGCGTTGGTTTATTGGAAAAATTCATTAACGTCAATGAGAATGGATTCGTTTCGATATGTTTCACATATTGTCATTCCGTTTCGCTGAGTACAAATATAAACCATTTCAGACATCAGATTGGAACATCGAAGTTTTACGAGGAGACCGTGTCGACTGGGATCTGCAGACGGTGATAAAAAAAATATCCTCATCCTTCAAACATCCTTTTCCCAGTTCTGTCTTTTACGATCCTCGTAAACCAGCCGCGTCTGCATGATCGTTATCCATTATTAATCAGGCCAATTTGCGGCCTTAAAGGTGATTAGATGCTATTAATCGACGGGAAAAAACGGATCTTCATCGTCTTCATATACTTTTTGTTATTTACAGTCTACGTAGTTATCTGTGCTGTGTACTGTAGTAGACGGGGATTTGAATTGTAGCAAAATTTGCATTGCCCTCAGAGGCAGTTTGGATATAAAGTACACCCTAAAGTCCACTTTTCTCATTGTAATTTATTTTCATCAAGTCTTCCAGAAATCTTTTCCCCAAGTGTCTCTCGAAGCTTTCAGAAAACTAGATAAAACTCACCCTACCAACTATAAATATGTAAACTTCAACTGTCGAGCTTTCGAAGCTCAGAGAACGAGATTCCCATATAGTGAACTAAAAAGTGTGCGTTTACAGGCGTGTGGAAATCTATTTGCTATTTGGGGTATGTCAGGAGGGGGGTTCAACTAGGGGCAGCAGACGCCGGGAATGCTTGAATTTGCAGAAAAAGGCGGACGCTCGCGCATTAGCTTGAGTGCAGGGCTGGACCCACGTCTGCAGCTGTTTATCTTGCAACTTGCCACCAATGAGATCTGTATTACCCCTTGGCCCAGCGTATCCAGACACCGTCTGACGGTAGTATGCAAACCCTTTTTACTCGCCGACAGCAGTTACGTCGTTAGCAATTTATTTATTTGCATTTCGTTAAGGGAAGAGTTTATCGTAGACGAGTCCGGGTTGCGTCTTCATCTTTTGCAATTTCTGCAAGCTGTCCACCACTTCGTAAAGAAAACTGAAAGCTTGAAATAGCGATTTGAATTATGAACTTTTGCTTACACATTAATATATTTCTTCAATAATTATTTATATATGTATTTTTTTTTTTTTACTAAAAACGAAACAAACTGCCTATATAATTTTCATGCTTCCAGAGAAAATTCACATAAACACATATATGCTATCCTGCTGTATGCGTAAAGAAGATATACAAAGATTCGACGGTATAACTGTTTCTCTTTGTTTTATTCTGGATGAATTTTTATAAATTTTTTCTTTTTTTTCTTGTAAAAGTACATAATACATATCACGTAGTTTTCGCATACTGAATATTCATTAGCGGGAAATACAAGACTTCGGCCTTGATTGAGGTAACAGTATAGGTGACGTTTGATAAGCAATATATTAATTGTAGCAATAGTAATTTTATATAAATGACAATATTCCATCCTACGCACCATTTTGAGTATTGCACAATTTTAGGTGAAAAATCCGTCGAAATCCCAAATGATGTCCATGACTCTGGATTTATTTATTTTTCAAAGTAATTTATTATTTACGTAGCGGGAATAACGACAGGGGAAAAAATACATCTAGATTAATGTTCGACTTAAAACTTTTCCAAAACAAATATCTCACATTTGCAATATAAAATACGAAGTCTGATCGATACCAAACGCAGCTTTCGTACTGTGTTTGCAAAGTGCAACAATGTGGAAATTCAAATGTCACTTTGCCCATCGTCGACAAGCCATTATAAGAGATCAAATATCTTTTCCACAACGGACCAGTATCTCACTGCTGTCGTAAGGAAATTACAAAATTCAAAACTTTCTCTCAGAGTTTGATTATAAATCATCGACGTTTCCTTGGCCTTATATTCATACTTTTGTATTTTGCTGTACAGCTATACAACACCAAAGTAACAGGAAATGTAATTATTTCCTTTTTTTTAATTCTATTCATTCTCCCTACGATTCTCACGATATTTGAAGATCTAATGATAACGGTGGGAGAGATCAATCCGTGAATCCTTTATCATTTAGATCATACCGTCAAATTACAGAGCAACAAGCGTACAAGAACGCCTGTCACGCAATGAATGCGAACAGGTCGGTAAAGAAGCACGATCAAATTACAACGAATAATCATCACGAAGGAAGAGTGCAATTGAAATCGCACCGATGCGAAACCATTGGCATTCTGATGATTATAATGATACATCAGGGTACATGCATTATGCAAATTTCGTTATACATAATAGAACGGACAATATACGTAGGCATATAGACTACAAAACAATCATGATAAATAATCAAGCCTTTCTAGTGCATAGGCATCGAATTTTGAGATATCGTGATTTTACGGTTCGACGATCTCACGGTCCCTATCTTTTTATGCGGTTAGATATAGCTGAACATTATTTTTGTACAGTACTTTTTTTTTCATTTTCTTTTTAATGCAAGTCTTACGTACGCCAATATCGTATATTTCATCTCTTATCCTTAAACAATTTCTATAACGAGTAAGTCGCCCTGACAAGTTCCCTCGTTAGTAAGACAAACCAGTCCCGTATGGCGGGTAGATCTGAACTCACAGATTTTTCGTTTACGTAGCGTAGCATAACGAAATATGTCACGGCTTTTGCTTTTACACTTTTTTTAGACTATATTCATGGAAATGTAAAGTACACGTTATAACGAGCATGACCGTCAGACATTTTGATCCGTAACGAAATTCCGACGTTCTATGTATATCGCAATCTTCAAATTAAAATTCCATTCCGTAGACAATGTCTGTGTGGAAAAACTTGTTAGTGTGCAAGTCTCGAAATTTCAAGATACCTGACGACATCATTCGATCATATGAAATTGGCGTATCTCGCTCACTCAAGTGAAATTCTATAGGAGATATTCTTTCTTCGCAATACCACCCCAAATTCTTCAATTCAGTCGAAATGCAGAAAATTACATAGTCGCTGTAGTCGGCAGTCGTGAATCTTTGAAAAATCCATATGAAACCAGCACGAAATTCACAAGGAATCCTAAACGTCATTTTTTATTTATTCTCACAATAGATAATTTGTTTTTCCGTGCTTTATCAATGTTTGAGTGATTACAGGCCCCGTTATGAAAATACGTACTGATTATTTCTTATCAGAGTGTACAGTCGATTATTCAACTAAATTTTTCACTAAAATCCCGAGAAGGTTGAATTTCCGGGATGAAAATTTTACAGGCAATTTTTTTCAATTACACCCCGGAGACTGGCAGTCACTTTTGATAAGGGGTATAACATTTAAGACCTTAAAAAAGCATCGCCGGGAAATGATGCCAGAAGCTTGCTGATCGCCCAGGATGAAAGTTTACCTATGTGCAACGACTCGTGTAAAGCAAGAGAGAGAGAGAGAGAGAGTCGTAGGGGAGGACGGGAAAGAAAGTAGCTAAGAGAAAGAAGGGAGTGGAAGAGATGAGAGAACGAGAAGCAGAAAGAGAGTGAAAGAACATCGAGGAGAAGTTATTGATGGTGGTCGTGTTGCTGCATCGTTTATATCTTCCGCACGTACAGTCGCCACTTCGAGTGAATACACAGATCACGGCTGTCTTGCGGTAAAAGAAAATATCCTGTCATGGTTACCAAGTAAACAAATGCTTTTCACCCTGAATACTTTTTCACCTTTAAAATAATCGGCATACGTATTACCAAACTGCAATACACAGCCAGGTGAGCAAATTAACTTCATTTATTCTGAACACGATATATCTTCTTGAGCGTAGTCCAAAGGGATTCTTGATTCTTACACAGGAATATCGATGGCAGTTAGCTCTTTAATTAAAAAAAAAAATATTCCTAGGATCTGTAAGACTTACAAATTTTATTTATTCCAATGTATTATCTTCTGTGTGAATGAGTAATTAATTACTGTCTATAAGATTCCTTGGTATGGCAAAAAATTTTTTTTATAAATACATTCCGATTCCCTGTATGTTATAATCTGCGAGTAATATTTTGAAAAAAAAAAACTAACTACATTAATCCACGAAACGTGATATCGCGCTTTTTTCAAGGGTTACGCAAAGTTCCTTTACGATGAATCACTGTTGATATATTAAACCATAGACGTGATCCTCTTTGCGGATATAAAATGATCTTTTATCACGTCATACTCGTGACAAAAAATGAAAAATTGTTATAATATCTTTGTATAACATTGATAATATGATTCTCTGGATTATCCGTAACATCGTAATGGATTTGCGGATACAAATTAGTCGATATAAATATAAAGCCGCACCCACACCTTTCTTCTTCCAGTAACGTCAAACCATTTTAGGGGCTTCTGGTGATCTCGGTTAATGATGGGTTTCACGAACCAAATTTTATTATCTTCCGATACGAAAATGCCCAAACGAGTTACCGGTTCTCCCAGTAGCAAGAAATCGGAACGGGTTCTTGATTATGATTGCTGGCGAGAGGATATAGAGGCAATCATCATCCGATACTCGTTTTAGTTACACTAAAGCACCAGAATCTCCAGGCAAATGGAACCACCGTAAATTAACTTGTTATTGAATAATCGTGCCACGTCAAAATCGTCCTGGAAGTCGATTTCGGTATACTACCACGAGGTATAAGAGCGATAAGGAAACGACAAGCCACACTGAGAAAGTATCGAAGGTGGAGAAACTTTTATTGCGCCACGAAACTTTGTCCCCGTAACCGGAACAAAGTTATAAATGCTTTTAATAACCTATCGTTAAATTAATGCATCTGTCGCGAAACTGGGCTCGGGTTAATACTGTATGTAATTGCCACGTAAGTGAACAGTAAATCATCGGTCACGTTGCAAAAACGTGATGCCGTGAAAACGTGCGATTTGCACTGTAGGTATTGGGAAAGCATTGCCAACACCTTTAATTTTCAACGTATATACCATACACGGGGCACCTGTGCAAAATACTTTAATTGATTACTAGAGCCGATTTCTATTACATATAGTATATAGAATCAATTTGATTTTATGCCAAATTATTTTCCCTGCGTATAACAGCGCCATATTGATCTCCAGCGTACTAGGAATAATCCAATTTCATTTTTCATCGACGCTCAAAAAAGGAAATGTCTATTCGGGGACTGCCCAATTTTAAAGGCGGTAGTCCCGCTCCCGGTTTTAATCCCGGGGCCCATAGGTCCCATCCCACACTCGTCAGATTGAACTTACCGAAGATTTACCGCACACGCTAACGAGCCCTGATACTCGTGACTTGCGCGACTGATACACATAAGTGATATTTATGTGATGTTCGCTTAATGAGGATGCCACTTTCTTGTAGGGCGCACGTAAATACGTCGAGTTGAGCTTCGTGACGTAAAAACACTGGGTCGAATGGCAAGAAAAATCGAACCATATCGTATCCGAAAGCCCGAAAAGCAAATCCGTTGTCACAACTGATAAAAGTGAAAAAGTCGCATTTCATTGGTCGACCACGTTATCCCGGGAAATTCGAAATCCTCTCAGGAAAACTTTTGACTTTCACTGTCTTTTCTTATCCCCCCTCCTCCTTTTTTCATAACGCTTTCTTTTTTTTTTCTTCGCCTTTTTATACGTATTCATTCTACATCTCCCTTCCATTCACGAATTTTATTCTTCTCTTCTAACCCTTCATTCCTCCTTTCCCTTCCTGTGATTTACGACATTCCTTCTAGGGAGAATCGATAATCCACATAGACCTTACGATACACGATAACTTCAGTTACATGCCGTTTACTGCATCTTTATCACCTTATCTAACGGTCGGTGCATCTTTGAGGCGATGCAATTAGTACAAGATAATTGTACAACTAATTAATAGAATTTTCTATACGGAGATAAGAAAAAAAAATCTAATCTAAAAAGTCTCTCTATAAAGAGAAATTAGTCTCGCATGTTTCTCGGCCATATATTACAAAACTAATCAACATTCAAATTCACAACGTCTAGAATATTCTTCATCATGGTGACTTTTCATGCAGGAAGCTTCCGATACAATTCGATATTTCAAATAAAAAAGAAAAAAAAAATAGAATTGAAGGATCCGAGAAAAGGTCATAAACCTTTCTCCCACGTTATTTACCCTGGCGAAGGAAACCCGTTATCCGTAATGATGCACTGCTGGAAGAAGCATGCTAAAGAAATGCGTGTATAACCTCACGGATACGTATAGATGCATCTGTATGCATAGAAGCGCACGTGGTGAGGTAGGACTTTGGGGTAGGAAGAAAAGAAACTCTGGGATGTGGAGAAAGAGTAAACGGAGAAATCCAGTAGCTGGGATAAGATATAATTCAAGATAATACATAAGAGCACTACTATCCTGGACGGGAGCGTTCTTCGCCACTTTATTTGAAGAATGTTTACCATCTGCAAAGTGAAATATAATGCCGCGTTATGCTTTCACGTATCTATACTAATCAACGACACTCGTCTGCTGCGTCATTACGTATGTATGGAATTTGGTGAGACCATCCCAAATGGATAAAGTGTCATACGAGAACGAAGAAGCTGAAAAACGCAGCCGAGTTATGCCAGCTATGAGATTTCATTGGAGAAAATTTATGATCACCACGTGCTTTTGAGAAATTTAGTTCAGGAGTGAAAAAAAGAAAATTTTTTTTTTCTTACGTCTACACATACATATGTATATATATCATCACGAAGGCTTCATGCATGGTACGAGAGACATTCCTGCGATATTTTATTAAATTGGAAACTACTGTAATTATCTACCTGGTGTCTGTAATTATAGCTATGTACATTATCAATGATATTCGGTTAGTATATTCCGCGAGACGGTGATTAATTAACCTTACCTTATGCAATTCTCTTTTACAGAGCGTGCAGATGGCACACGCGCTGAGGCGCATCTCGTATGCAACTTGTGAGCCTCAACACGCCCAATTCAGCTTCCTGGCGCGAGAGCCCAGGGCACACTTCAGCATCCAATACTGCCACTCCTTCATCACCGAGTCTCCTGAACAGGTCAGTTAATTGCTCGTTTTACGACACCTCCATTTTAAGCCAATTATGCACAAGCCCCGTTACGCAAAAGCCATAGCATCACCCCGATACACCCTGGCATTACGGCCCCAGGAAGTTTCGTTGTAAAATTTTTAACAAGGGCAATACAAGAAAACGTGGAATCATCCTCCAGCGAGAGTAGCTTCTTTCAAGAACTTTTTTTTTACTAATAATAATCCAATAACGTAAGTCTGCAGTACTTTTCAATGGATGCTACAGCCATTATCATTTCACTATGTATATCCGTAATAAGATACCTAGTTACGTTTTCTAGTCTAAAAAAAAACAGCCTTTAGACACACTACAGGAACTGGATAATATCTTACGCACTGGCTGTATATATATATAGGTATGGGTTAACAGCGAGGGCTTTAACGATCACTTTATAACAGCAATTATGTAAAACTCCCAGTCAAGGTAGGTCTGCTCTATTTAACTGCACTTTGGCAGGAGGCATAAGCCATCGCGTGCACCGGATATGCAACTCTTCCTCTCGTATTCGCATCAGTCACTTAAGTCGTTGAGCTTTTTACCGATAAAATGTTAGCGAACATATGTAGACACTTACTCTCGGTGACAGATACCATCTTGTCCTATGTCTCAAGGTGAATGGGGAATTGCGAGAACGCAGAGGATTTAAAAAAAAAAGTCGTAATAACGTCCGGCAATTTATGATCCGTCACACGGAAGAGGAAAGCCATAATCTTCAACTTTTCAAAAGAGAGATTCCACTTTCAACGATTTGATTTTCTCTTTCTCCCGGAGATAAACTCTCTTTCTCTTTTTCTGCCATTCTTTTAAGATATGCCCTTTTGAAAGCGACCGGTCATCCTTGACAATGTGACAGTAAAGCAACTACCATCGCTATGCATAACCTATCCAGAACAAATTGCTCCGTCATACTGGAAACACATGGCTGGCATGGGACATTACGGAACGTATAAATCATCGGGAGAACAAACGATGCATATTCCACCGGTGGCTGCACTTCTTTAAAGTTCGGTTGCAGTTGGAAATGTCTGGAACTTTTTTCTTGTAGTGACGAATTCACAATGATGTATTCATATGGGACCCACGCATGAGAGAAGGACGCGTCCTACTTCGTGATGAGGCTGTCTACGATGTATGGCGAGATCTTTGAACTGATAGGGGTACAACATCAAACTTCTTCAGTTAATTTAACATTTTACATCGTTATCAGTATGGTGTAAAAGTTAGTATCTACCAAAAGTTACTTTTTACCTAAAATCAACAAAAGTTTCTGTCAACCTTCATTTGCCATTTACGGTACAACTATGTAAAAATGTAATTTTTTAAATATCTTTTTGCATAGCTTGCCTGCAAAATTGTAAATTGTAAAACTATTACGTGAGAAATTTAACGTAATTTCAATCAAGCGAAACCTAGAACGTTGTAAAGTTGCAGAAATTCCATTCAGTACGTGAAACATATTTGCAGAGTTTTCGCGAAATGCGACGTGAAGTGGATACGTGGAAAATGCTTTCAGTTTGACGAGGAAATGCTTAGCTATAGAAATGACCGTGCGTGGCCTTTCCTGTAAAAGATAATGACGTATCTACCCTGGCCAGATAGCCCGCGTAACTTTTGCCATAATTTGGTCGAGCTGGAATTAAATGCAACACACATGGTTTACACACACAAATTCCATAAAGTTGAGGCGAGCCGTTACTGTTTGCTATTCCGGCATTGTTGGCTGCTATTAGCGTTGCTATCTAGCGTCGCAGGGGTAAGTGCCCGAGACATTACAGAAGCGTCGGGACGCTCCTCTTCCCAGCATCCCTTACGGTTACGCGGGACATACATAAATGGCGATTATGCAAAGCAAGTGGGTATAACGATAAATGCAACCTCGGGTTAAACTAGGTGACTATTACTAGAAATCCTGCTCGGCCATGCAGCCAAATCGCACTATGTCGATTTATATCAAGAAAATTTCGTACTCGCTCTGAATGCATAGGTGCGCAGACGAATCGATAAAAAATCTCTATTGAGCATTCGACTGAATGAAATTCTTCAATTCACGTAAATTCGCGAGATTTACTATGTGATTGGGAATCGAGTTTCCGGCGTGTTTGACACTTGATTTTATTACTACTATAAAAAAAGAGTAAAGCGAGTCTAGTAGCTTTAGTGAACGTCGGCAAGAAGAAGAATATGCTTATTGCAAAACGTGCGTGAAAATAGCATATCAATCTTTAAAATTTTTTTGCTTCATTATTTTCTGATTCGCTCGGAGGGTAAGGGAAAAATGTTAAATGAGAAATTTTCTTTTAATTAATTTACGAAAATGCCAATTATTACGAGGGACGGACCTGAAATATTATCATACGAAATTAGCATTGATATAACAAACGACGGTTTTAATAGAATCAGCAGTCTCGTATTATCGCTATCAATCCACGAGCAATGATGGAAACTGATAATTCACATATCCTCGATACATTATACGACGCCATGTACACGTATGTACACACGGTATGCACGCCATTATTTCTATCCCTACATAAACATCAGGCTTCACATCCATCAGACTGAGTCTACGCTTTTTACCTCGTTTCATCACCGAAAGGAAATAACGGCTACAATAAATCAAGAGATCCAATAAAAACACCACATACCCAGACACGCATAAGATGCTTACTCAAAGTTCAATTTCGTCTTACAAAAGGATTTCACGAGCAGCAACAACGCTACTAGCTTACGAGTTACTAAAAGTTATCAGGAATAGAAAGAAAAGAGGACAAAGAGTATCTAAACTTTCTAATTAAGTTATGCGAAAGCCATATCATTATCTTGCTACCATAGAAATACTTCAATAAATGGTACAGAAAATTTACTATCTTATGAGAAAGCCATAGATACTGCTCTTCAGTTTTTCTCCCTTGAACTCTATCCGTTCTCTAGAACCCAGTATTATATTGAGCCCGCGAGAAGTGACTCGAAGTTTCCCTTTGACGTCGTCCCTTCGTACAAAGCTCAAATTCATTAAACATGGAACGCCATGGAAAATAATCCAAGCAAATGAGACTCCCCAGGAAGCGGTCGACTGTAAAGGAAGCGCTTGTACTCTTGACGACTGCCTCGACTGCTTCCTGCCTAAGTAGCCACCATCTTTTTACATGCTTGTGCCAGTTCTCAGTGCAGGATGCTGCGGAGCACTCAAGTCCACGCGGTACCCGACTCGTCAGCCATCTGTAGGTACGTTGGTACGTACAGCCGTTGCTTGCCCACGGAACTTTTAACTTCATCGAGATCGAAGTTTCTCGAGAGAAATCCTGAAGACGTGGTAGAAGAAAAAGAAGAAGAAGAAAAAAAAAGTGGAATCAAGAGGAGCAATGGTAGAGAAGAATTCGTCCTTCTCACTGGTCGTATACAATCTTCTTCCAAAAACCTTAAGAACGCTTGCCAAAGGCGTTAAATTCGATCGAGATGATCCCAAAAACTTTTCTCGTCCCCTCTCGTAGATTTGAGATACGAAATTTACTTCGGGATACGTAATACCCCTATGTCAATTGATACGACCATTTTTGAACTCTCGAACCATCTCGAACTCCTTTCTTTTGATATAAGGTACTGCACGTTTTGCTGCCCTTAAGATTTTTCTGGACAAGATGCTTATGATGGTGTATGAAGATCAGGTTAAGTTCTGTCACAGCGTTCGCATCCTATGTCGAACAATATTTCTATAGGCTAACAAAGGTACGTCAACCTTGTCTCCTTGTTACCTTGGTAAAGAATTAAGGTACGTTTCTCACCGAGTATACCTATCTCATACCAGCACCATACCTTTAACACCAGTATGCCAACGCAAAACCAGAAGGCTGAGACCTGTTACCGTGAGGAATTGAGTAGCCAGGAATCGGCCGGTCGTTGACGCGTTCCCGGAGTACTTACATCAGCATGTGCATGAAATTTCGTGCAACTTTCTTGCAAGGATATGTAAATGATAAAAATGGACGGGTGATCGAGTTTGATAAAAACGATTTCCAATTTTCATACAGGTCACTTGGCGCCGTGATACCCGAAGATATTCTCGATATCGCAAAGAAGCATACAAGAACGGAAATCGTGTCCTCTCGTAAGACGAACCTGATTATTTGATTTCAAGTCCATGGGAATAAGAGACTTACATGGGAGAATTACCACATTCTAGTTCCTGTCTTTCATTGTGGTTGAAAGGAGGCTCTTTCAGTGGTCTGGTTACTTTCCGTTCTCGCATCTCAAGCCAAAGCCAGACAATATCGACTTACATATCATCACCCAAGAAGCGAAACGAAGTACGATGCTTTCCTCATGGAGAAACTATAGATACCTACATATCCTATATATCTATATCTATCATCCTGGTGGAGTACTGCATGGTACACGCGAGGATGCCAGACAGCTCGCAAAAGCTCTCAACCGCAAAACGGTATCTCTATGTCACGTCACTCCAGCTTTGTCGAAAATCAAGTGACCTGTCGCTGCTTTAAAATGGCAAGGTACTCCTCGCGGGAAATGTTCGAAAGAATCTCAATCTTAGGACGCGGATAAAAGATACCTTACCATTCGAATGTACCTATACAATATATTATACGAGATGACAGAATTTACAGACGATTTACTCAGAACATTCAATTAATATTAATGTCTTAGAGACACCGAAATTATTTGAGCAGTATCGTTTAACGCGTTGAACTCGGAGACTTTCTAATTATACTCAATGTAGATTGATCGTTTAATATCAAATTGGCTAGTCAAGGTATATGATAATAATGTGATAATGAGATAAACTCGCTAGAAAAATTGAAATGATGAAGAGGTGTCGTTACTTCTGAAGAGTTACTTCTGTAGTACGTGGATAAGAAATACGTTGTCTATGTAAAGTCAAGCAAAAGTCATGGAGTCGCGTATTTAATAAGATTTTCAGAATTAATTGTTAATTAAATGGCGTGCTTTGTGGGACATTATACAACAAATCCCAGCCTAAAATACACAGAGGATATCTCCTCTTGCTATTATCGACTGAAGCTTCGGGCATATCGACTGAAGTCGAAGGGCTTTGAAACGGGTTGCGTATCCAGAGTATTTTGGGTAATTGAGCGACTAATGGGTATCTGAAAGCGGTAGCTCACCACGAGTATTGTCCACGACAGGATAGTCTAACCTGAAGCCTGAAGATGCTGCAGGATCAGAAGTGGCGAGTAAACCTGCCTGCCGTAAACTCCATCGGAAGTTTAAAGCCTCCGAGATCCTTTCTATAGTATAGCCTCGACTGGCAATCCAATTTCTTTACTTTACTGCCATTCAAAGTTCACGTTGGGATGTAAGAATCTCTTTTGGATCCGCGACTCACTAAATGAATTTAAGAATGCGTTATAACGCGAAGGATCGATAGATGCATGTTACTTGAGTCACGTCTAGAAACTGCTGGCTGACATTTTTCTCATTATGAATAATGATAAGTGCATCTCGTTGCTATAGATGCTGCAACGGGTCTCCGTATTTTTATTATTCTCTTAACTGCACTCGCAGCTAGTTGCCAGCTGAAGTGCAGTATGTACAGTATAAGTAATTTACAGCTACGTTATACGGGCCAAGTTGCACCAGACAAACTCTTGCGGACGAATATCGAAGAGGAATACGAGAAATGAATGGGGGATGACGTTGAGATATTTTTACGATTCTACAGAGGGTGTTGTTAATATACGAACGAGCGGAGTGAAATTCTTGGCAACTGGTCCATTTTCGTATCCAACTGGGAACTTCGCGTAAAATAGCAAAATAATACTGCTAATAACTATTCGTAATTATACAATGCATAACGGTCACGGATGCTGTATAAATGGAGCACCGATGTACGATAACGAATTCATTTAATGTGATTGTCGTATAGAGTACAGTCATTCGGGAATAGCAGTCGGATTTATCTCGATTAAATATAAACTAAAATGAATCAACTCCGTGATAAAATAAAAATACTATATATCTTTCGGTGCGTTATTATTATTCGTCGTTTAAATCCATCCACTTCGTTGGCGACGCTCCTGTATAAAAAGATTACCAGAAAATTCGTAGACGAAAACCAAGAATACCACGTATACGCGGATCGGGATTATGTGACGGATGCAAGTGAGTGATAGCTAAACGTGCCAAGTGCTCCTCGACGTAACACATTCTCGGTGCTTTACTGCCAACCAGAAAAATATAGTCGCGGTACGCCGAGAGCGACTTAGTTTCGCCCATTGAGTTCCCATGTGTATCAATTATTCAACCGAGTGTGTTACTGAATAATTCAAGCCGATTCCGAGCTTACAAGTTTACGTTCGACCATGAAAAGTGAACTGTTCACCTCGTCTCCGAGTACCTATAGCCAATAGTACATTGATCGAGATAAGTATAGGCTACATTCAGGCGCGAGGAGGTTTCTACAGCTGAGACGTCTAGAAATTCTGTTGCTTTTGTTCTGCGCACAAAAGTGTCCCTTCTGAGCGCACAGAAACCTGAAACAGATAACCAGCTGCTTATAACAAACAGGAGTAAAACAATACTACAGATGCTTGATACTCGAGTACAGTAAATAATTATAAAAAAATCTATAGAAATGTAATTATAAATTGGTTCCGATGCTTATTCCATAAAAATAAAAAATTTCTTTGTATTGTCAATCAAAACTCGGATACTGCACAATTTTTTTATGCACATGTCATACGAATGTACATTGTGCATACTTCGTAGTGTTCCTATGAATGATTTTACCGGGGGTATAAAATCATGGAAAGATAGAGAACGGCTTACACCGAGCACCATGCAAAGTGCAAAGCCCAAGTGCATATCGAGTTGCATATGCCAGGGGTAGGCGAGAAACTGCATAAAGAGGTAAAAAAAGAGAATTCCCCGTAACCGTTTTACCCTAGCAGCAATCCCACGATATCCACAACGAAAGACGGTAAATGCTCGACTTTTTTCGCGCTAATCGTAACTCGTCATCTTGACGGGAAATGCACGGTGCATTCTGCGTCCTGTAAACGGTGAATGCCCGTTGTAACCGCGCGGCAGTACGATGACCGGAAGACTTTAGCTTGAGATATTCAAAAAGGAAAGTTGTGAACGCGTTTGGCTTTCTACGGACAACTGAATGTGGATGCATATCGTGTCTACGCTGTATATGCATACGTGATACAGAGATGGAGTTTCTATCACGATTATCACCAGCCAAGGATACCTCCACCCCCTTTCCCCATGTATCCATCTACCAGCATTGCTATCTGAAAGCCTCTTCCTGTTGTCTGAAAGATACTGGTTTCTGAGGCTTCGAGGTCTCTGACATTAGAGGGATGCTGCCGCTGCAGTAAAGTGGGGATGGGTTGGTGGGGTAGATTCTAGGGAGTAGACTTTGCACTTCGAACTTTATGCTCGGGCTCTGCCTTGGCGTTTAGTCAATCCTAATGGCACTTTTCAGATTAAACTTTAAACACCTTCCAGCGCATCGCACCCGTTCTCGCCACTAGTTCTCTTCTCTCCCAAGATTCTCAAGGGTAGTAGGAAGAAGCTTCTTGGACCTGGCAAGCCTTCCGGCCGATTAAATTCAGTTGATAAGATTCAAGGGGTGAAAGTATCTCTCTGGATAATTTCGAAGATCGTTTTCTCGGGGCGTAACTACTTGCAATCCTTCGAAGCCTTTTCACAATTTCAATCTCGCGTACCGTTAGGTCCGAGGCGTACTGTTCGATAAAGAAAAAAATGCCCCTTGACAATCCGGAGGAGACCTCACTCGACCCCTCCGCGAGCAGAAGAAGCTGAAACGTGAGGGCAAAGCTAGGAACGATGTGTGCTGATGGAATTCGAGGTATTTTGTTCTCGTCTTGAAACGACTGCAGGCGCCGCGGGCCCATTAAACCTTTTATCCACTCAGGGGGCCGAGAGCAGTGCTGTATCTAGTGTCGGGAAAAAAGGCCCTCGAAATAGTGCATCCGACTCAAATGACTTCTTGTTTAAAAAAAAATCACGATGAATCGCTAGAATACGAGGGAAGTTTAATTCGTTTGATTTTACTGGTAAAGTTGTGAATTTTTTCTTTTTTCAGAAATTCAAAAAAGACATTTTTTTTACATCGTATACTTCATCTCGTGTATATGTCGTCTGACGTTATGCTTTTAATCTGGATTATAGTATGCGATGAATTTTTTAATTTGCGGTTCTTATGTCACTCCATGAAATTTAATATTACACCACTGGTTCAGAGGAGAGTACTAATTTCGGTAGAATGTACAATTTTTAAACAGTTTTCAAATTCCAAGGAAAATGTTTGCGACTCTCTCTTACTCTTCATTCCTTGCATCCTTGAACCGTATGATATTTGGTCGCCAGATGACACATTCACCTCCAGACGGATCTGATTACTGGCGAGTGTTGAATAGCACTGTCGTAAACCCTGACTGATTGCTTTTACTTCCTCTTTAATATAGCTTTTGCCGTGAGCGAAAGTGCTTGAAACTTCCTGTGCATAGCTTCTCGCGCGGTATATTTTAAATAGAGATTGAGACATTATTTTTGAACTGGAACATTCAGCTTCAAAATGAAACATAAAACATGAAAATGTCAAATAAAAAGTCCTATATACTGGTTTCATTCTTGCGTGAAATAGGACGTAAATCTTTTGAACTTTCTTATCCTAAACATATACATACATATACCTATAGTACCTCTGTAAATCTCATCTGCTCTAACGATTCAGCAGCTTAAGTAGTTATCGATCAATCGAACGTTTCATATATTTTTTTTGTTTACTACATCGGCTTAACTTCCAAGTGAATCTTAAGAATATTCAGGGCATCTCGTACAGTCTGCAACGAATGGCAAAAGCTACTCGACGCCGCAACTGGTACGCGGAGGCCGCAAACAGAGCGTGGAGAACGTGCAAGTGTAGAAGCACGACGATGCATTTATTCGCACGTTCTCCGATATAGAGAACGATCTCAGTGAAAATGGCATCGCTACATCTAATTGTCTGTGAGAAAGTACGCTCCTATTCTCTAGATTCGCTATGGCAGATTACGCGAAGTGTACACATACACGTCTCTCATATAAAATCAACCTATCAATGTTAACGTATAAACGAAATTTTGATTTTCCGCCTGTCAAAAATATCCTTCCCACGGACCATTGCACTTGTCACAAGCCGCGAAATATTCACTTGTCCAACAAACGATCGGGCACACTAAACACAAAACAAAAGAAAGATGTCTTCCGCAGAGTGAAAAGGCGCAAAGCAAAATCCATGACCAATAGAACAAACCACAAAGCCAAATGCCGCGCGCTCAGTCGAATCGTTTCATCGAATTCATCGAATTCGTCGCGCTCTTTCACTCGACTCGTCGATTCGTTGCTGTTTGGACGCTAGAATCTGCCATCGATTTTTCCGATGAACGAACCACGAAGTATTGCACAGAGAAGAGGAGACACGCTCTTTATATCGTGGTAGCAAGAAGTCAGCTCCGTGAACGTATGTATATAACGGGATTACAGGAGAGATAGGTGATACTGATCTAACTAGGTAAAAATCGAAATGTCAGCACGCCTCTGATAAAAGTGGGCGTAAAACAACTTTAAGTTATGTTTAACGTACAGATCAGAGTCAGTACTGTCCGTTCGGTTTGCCATTTTGACGCCTACGACTTCTATTTATTATATTTCACTGATATACCAGAGAGCAATTGTAAAGCTATATACATATACACACACACACACATACATTTATATGGCGCTGCAAGTCTTTTCAAGTGTTTCTTCATCATTTCTTCTTTCGTCATTGTCGCGTGTACCTTATACCAACTGTGTAACTCTTAATGGATGAGACCTTTGACACTTGGAACTTTTTCCTACTCCCAGCGTGCGTCAAACTCCCATACTCAATGAACAATATCACTTGAGTGGAATCGAGACATTATTCATTCTTAGCAGCAGGCGTCGTCATTTTGATGTCTATGTGTGCATGTCTGTGCATATGTGTGTGTGTGTGTGTATCTAGGCAACGAGGGACACGTTTCGATTGATAATGTTATCGGTAACGGATGATGATCGATCAGAAGACGTTTAAAGTATTTCGAACGTCTATCCTAATTATAAAAATTATATTGATATCTCTCGGTCTCAAAGTATTTGAATTGTTTCGCAGATACGTTCCGATACGTTAAATCGCTTGGCTATATCGGCATATCAGTGACTAACAAAGTATCAATTACACGGTGTAACCTGCGACTATTGGAATATTTGTAGAGAATCGGCGGATAAGGCTAAATTACGGGATGCAACAGTACACCAAGGTAGTAATAAGTATTTCCACGTAGAAACTTCACGGAGTATACCAATAGGAGATCTTGCTCCTTCGGAATGAGGTTGACCTTGGCATTCCCATTCAGATAATGGTAAGTTAGTAGCGACTGCGCTCTCCTCGTTTCGATGTCATATTCTCATTTCCTTTGCCAACCGTTCTCACTGGAGCGCGAGTGAAAAAGTAATCTGTAAGTGAATAGAAGCCTGGTGGATTTGACGTTATATAAATCAAACTATGGGAAGAATTAAATGTGAAATACAGTCTTATTTACAAATTCATAAGATCTCGCGTACTTCATATTTTACGAGGAACACGTATTATACGTAACACGGCGTAGTACACCGTGTGATTATCCCACGTGCATTCTCAAGAGCGTTATAACCCAACAATAGCCGTGACACTCGAGGAAATACGAACAACAACCACTTTCTTAATCGATTAGCAACTACGAAACAAGAGAATTTTCAATTAATTCAAGAGGAGGACGAAATAAGCTTGATAATTAATCAAACTCAGTTCTACATAAAAACAAAGCACGTTCCGATACTCCATCGAAGATAATGGATAAAATAAAATAAAAGCCACGTCCACGCCTTCGCTATAGGATTACGAAGTGTACATTGCGACACTGGGATATTCCGAATTCTCACAGTTAGCAGGTATACAAGAAAATTGTGACCCCTTTGTGTGCGGAAATTGAAACACCCCTTATATTGTACGTTACCCAACTATTCTTGACTATGGTATATAACTATCACTTGTATACGAATTAGTTATCGTACAGAATCGATTCTCTGGGTAAACAGTTTGAACGATGATGTTCATAGTGCAAAGTTAAATGTATTACGGAGAACGGGACTGGCTACGAAGAAGAGAAGAGAAGAGAAAAGAATAGAAGCACGCCGAGCATGGTGCGAGTCGCGTGGAGGCGTGCGGCTATGTAAGGTATGCCGCCAGGGGCTTTTTGTAACCTTTTATTTCCTCCTCCTCTTTCTGACTCCTTCCAGTTTCTCAAGAACCACCTCCGATACACTTAAGCACAGTCCAAGAGTGAACGTCACATCCTGATCCTCGTATACAGTAGATCCCCAGCACCATGAGAAACGAAATTCGCCGCCGTTTGCCCAAGCAAACAATTCAGGACGCTTCATCGGATCTTGACGTCTAATCTGCATAAGCGATTATTCATGGCATTATCTCTTAATCCTTTAAAGCACCGGACGATTTTTATTTCCATTTTACGTAAGAGGGAACTTATCCGCGTGGGTACCTTATATGCATCCAAAAAATAGAAGGTACGAATTGGCTATAAACATTTCGCTGTGTCAGATTGATTCTGTGGTCTTTTTTTTTAACAATTAACGTAGAATAATTTACGAGGTCGATGCACCTTTCTTTATTGTTTGGTTATAGGACAAAAACTGTGGTAATGAAGTTTTATAGTGACGTTTTATATCCGGTCGTAGTATCCCTTATGGTGTGTACATGTTGACTCTCTCACTACTGCTGCTTCCACGGAATCGATTTTAGTACCTACCACGTGAGATCGATGGTCGTACAAGTTTTCTACTTTTTTTTCTCCTGTTCTTCTACCGATTCCTGTTGTGTGTAGGTTACTTGTACCTTGCCTACCGTTTCTCGAGTCCCGGTCCGATCTTCACGAGTCAACGTAGTGCGTGGCTGAGGAGAAGTTCTCACGTTGGGATACTAAAATACACGTCAATCCTTATAGACAATCTGAGTTATAGAATTCACCACGTGCAAGTTCCCACAATTGAATAAGTATTAGAAAGTTTTTACGAGATAGCTGTAAATATAACTTTTTTTTTCCTATAATCTATTAGAGTAGTAAACAATATCCCGCGGTGATTCCTCTTGATCAGAGCCTTATTCAGGAGGAATGCATTTTTGATACTGGAATCTCACAGTCTCCTCTTCTGTCTCTCTCTCTCTCCCCCCCCCCCCTCTCACACACACACTCTCTCTCTCTGTCTCTCTAACAATGAGAGAATAAAACGTTCTTTCGTCGAATGACGATAATGGATTGATATTCTCGCCACGGAGCGTTCAAAGCGGTGAAGTTTCATGAAAGGGGAAAGAAAGAAAAAAAGAAGTGAGTGAGAAGGAAAAGACAAAAGGGAAAGAGGAAGGGACAAAGAATCGTTGACTCTGCCGCCTAGAATGGGCCGAAGCACAAGGATGAAATAACGGAAATCGCTGCCGTATTCGAGTGTCATTTGAAATTCGAGTGGGGGCCGTTCGGCGTTCCTGCCGATGAAGAAGGTCCGATCACAAATAGGAAATTAATGGCGGAGGCGCTCTAGCTGCCGAATATAAAAGATAATCTTGTGGCTATACCCATGGAGGTCAAAGAACGCGAATCGCAAACTCGTACGATCGCTTCGGCCAGTCGAGGTGGTATTCGCCAGCTGCCGTTGAACGTGTTCAATGCCGCAGTTGGAGCAAGAAAGCGGCCACAGAAGAGACTCTTTGGTGGGGATGAACCGTGTAGGCTGCTGCATGTTCTCTTTCGACTTCAGTCTCTCACTACGTACCGGAGATGCTATGCAGTCCGGCTAGGCTGCTCTAGGCGGGTATATATATATATGTATATGTACCTTTTTCAAAAACTGGAATCGCCAGGACGGTTAATCCTCGCTACGAGCTGGTCAAGAGTGACAGTCGATACAAGAAGGCGAGAGAAGTCTTTAACCGGTTTCCTTGGATCGGCATGTAAAACGTTCGAGTTCATTGGGAGTGAAGTTGTTCATGCGAGAAACACGAGGTTCCTGAATACCCTAAGGTAATAGTGTCCTGTGTACTCTACGAGTTCTTCTCTACACTCTTTAAGCTCGCAATGCTAAAAGCACTCTTTATCACTGTACAAGAACCCCAAGTCCTTTGCCGGAGTGATGTTGAAACAGTGATAATCTCGCGTAACGTTGGTACTACAATCTGGTGTGTCTTGCTATCTGTGTGAAAAAAAAAAGAATCGTGCCGAGTTTATTCAGTCCGTGGTACGCTTCCCTCGGTTTACTTGAAAACTGTAGTTCTCCTGCTTATATCGAAGTGCAATGAATCCGTGAGAATGCTGTTGAAGTCTCCGGCTCGCAGCGAGTAAAGAGAAACATACCAAAGTTACATTCCTGAAGACGACCGTCCGGATACACGGCATTTCGTTTTAGAAAATCCTATAAGATCTATAATCTTCTATTTGGCTCCATCGACGCGTACAGGCCCTTTCCAAAGATACGATTAAAAAATAGCGGCTACGACAGTGTTCGAGAATCGAAGTGCCCAATGCGATCGGTAACATCAGTGAAGTCATTGGTAAACGTTAACCTCGTAGAAAAGTGAATAAAAAAATTTTCATAAAGTTTGGATGCAGTGCTAAAAGTACCGTGCTATATGAATTAGAAAGTGTTCTCAATAGTGATACCGTGATTGGAACGTAGTGTATTTGAGCTTTGAAAGGCAGCGGCTGAGTCGCAGCTATTCGCGCGGAGTCGAAGGATTACTTGAACGGCAGTTGGAGGCTGAAGAGTTGAAGCGGTCCCCGTGGCATGAGGAGGTTCGCACGCAGGCGCAGGACCCTAGCCGCATTCTTCGCGATTATGGGACGCCTCGGTAAGGGCTCACAGAGCACTACGAGACCCATCTTCAGGGTGCATTACCGGAAGCTCGTCGATGAGTATTCCCAGCAGCAGGAACAACTCAAATTCATGCCCGCACTGCCAGACTACATGTCGTATTGCTGCTGTCAGTGCGGTCATACTCAAAAGTTAAAAGTAAGTGTAACGAAAAAGAATCGGCCCTGACAGTTCCTAGTGGATATTATACACCGAAAAAGGCCCCTAGAAAATATCCGATACCGCATCGACAACTCTGGCAAGACTGACTTCCAAAGTCGATAATGTATATCTAGATGCATCCGTGTAAACTTGACACTCATCCCGAAAGGCAAATATTACAAATGGATAACCAATCTCTCAGAATGCTCGTGTATTCCTCGCGTATACACGAGCCACCAAGAGTTCCTAGACTTCGAGCTGAAATACAGTCACAAAGCTAAATCTAACGGGACAGACATTTTTTTTTGAGATCGAGGCAACCGGCGCGTAGCAATCGAACGATCCTAATAGTCAGAGACCAATGCGACTAAATGGAAGGAACGAGAGTCGATACTATCGATCGAAACACTGCTTTTAAAATGCGTGCAGAAGCCTTAGAAGTAAAGACTAGCCGTATAGGTGTAGGATCGTCTGCGAGGTAAGAGGCGAGCCGTGGGATCGGACGAGCGCATTCCTCAGCTCCGTACTGCTCATGGCATCGGATGCCTCGTGTAGACTCCCTTGCCTCTTGCCTCTTGCCTCTTGCCTCTTTACTCCTCCTTCTGTTGCCTGCTTGCCGATAGAGTGCCTGCATAGCACTGATATCTCGACAGCAGGGTGCCTTCCTCGAAGATCCTTAGATGAATTATATCAGCAGATCGGTGAAAACGAGGGCGTTTGTGCGAGAATGATCCTTGAGGAAGTATCAGTATGATATGAAATATTCAGATCGGTGCAAGTATATCATATGTGATAATTCTAATTATCGTTATAGTATAATTATATTAACACGAATAAACGTAAAGGTATTAACAATTTACTTAAAATCATTTCATCGACAACATATTGTTATGCAAAAAGGCTTTGTTACACTATGAAAAAAATAGGCACTTCCAGATACAGCATGAATCGATTATTGATAATTCTTTCGTAGCTGCTCCCAGTTAACCGTCTTTTGGTTCCACGTAAGTAATGCGGTCGCGATCCAACGAGGCTGAATCCCCACAATGCAATATGGTTATTATAGGGTTGTCGTTCCCACAGTTACGAGTGCGACGATTTAGATAGCGCGCCGGGGAACGAGATTAAAAGATTAACAGAGAAAACGTGGAACATTAATTGCGGCTACTTGAACCATGACCTTACCCAGAAGGAAATTAACGCGGACACTCTTACTACGTAAATTAATGCTGCGGGGTCGAGAGACGCGAGGAAGTCTGTGGAGCTTTACGGTGCTTCACGTAGCGTATACCTACGTTGCATTCTTTCTCGAAGAACAGTGCCTGACTGCAAAGAAGCTTAGTCATCCAACAGGACGATATGCAATCACGCTCGGATGTTTGCGTTGCACGCTCGAAAAATCGTTTAAGAATTCCATTCCATTGGTCCAGGTGTATCTCTTTGTTTCTTTTTACCGTCGTTCCTCTTCTTTTTTTTCATCTCTTCCGTTCGTTCCCGCCTGCGGTTTTCTGTACCTTCCTGCCCGATAAGCGTGCTCGATTCGACGTCGTAGTCGCGACGGGCATACGTATTTATGATGACTCATCAGGTTATAAATAGTTTGTCGTTACTTTCATTGGATCTGCTCTAGTGGACACTTCGAAGTCGAAAGAAAGAGCCGTTCTTGGTGACGTGTTACGCAATCAACGTAAATACTTGTACTATTGTACATTATATATGTTAGCTGGAAAATTGGAGCATGAATTCGCAGTCTATTTTCATAGAGCACAGAGTCCCTGCATATGTAACACATATGTCAGGCTGCCATCGTGCCCTTGGACCACTTGACACGAGGAAACAAAGCTCGTCGCTTCTGTAAATGAGGATCCGGCTTCAGGGTACTTGGAACGAAGACGTTTCAAACGAAATCTCGAGGACGAGCATCTTCCACGTCGCGGGAGACGTTACGGAATTTCTCTTGACATCAATAGAATATAGCGCACAAAGGAGCACTATTGTCGAAGTACTTCATAGAGGCTTAGGTATAATATGAACTCGAAGTGGAGGCATAAGTTACACCTGGCAGCTCCTCAATAACACATTAGTTCCTCGTGAGGACGTAATAATGGGTACCCCTGGCAGAAAGTCTGGATGGTCCTGCATGTGTCCTTACAGTCGTTATTCTCTTGGTTATCGAGATTCCTCGCTCGATTCGATGAGGACCATTTTTATGGTGTTCCTTTGAGTCTGGAATCTTGGTGAAGCCCGTGTGCACGAGAATATAATTGACACTACCCATAGAACTACTGAATGCTTCGTCCTAACTCTATTGTACGAGTTCATTTCCATCTCTTCAGTTCAGTAAATAAGGCATAATGGGGGCAGGTCACAGCTGTATTATGTGACTTCGGGTAGGAACCTTCGAGACTTGAAATCCTATGGGGTGAATTTTCTTACCAAAAGCCTGGTGACACTGCGGCTTACCTGTCGGGATGACTGCTTGGCTCCTCTCTTACGTTTCTATGGAGTTTTCACAAATGCTCTACGCCTATCTAGTCTAACTTTCACTCTATGCACAACGCCCTATAACATTTATACGTTATCCACTTTAAACCCATGCTGCATGAACTGTTTCGCCTCCTGCTTTCCCTACTAGAATACCCATTTCGACTGACTTTGATCTGCATCTCTGTCTGCATGTAGAATATCAGAAATGCAGAAATGGAATCCTGTGTTTCCTCTCATTATTTTCGATTATTATTATTTTGTCCTCCAATCGGAAAATGTAAATCCTAAGGGCACCTCCTCTATGTATGATACTACTTTTTATAAACTGAAGTACTACTGAATGGTAGCTTGTACTTAGTAGAAATTTGATTGATTGTTTCCTGTTCATTCAATTCTACAGTATTTTAATAAATAATGAAATATGAAAAAACAAAAATGATAAGCTAGAGGCGGTTTAGATCATGATGCAAAGCACAAAATGTACACACCGAAATAAGTCCCGAGTGGCGACTATATTTTTTTATCTGACCAAACAAAGTAGTAATCCCATCAGGTCGATATACCAAAATAAATCGATATAGCGATCCAGAAGGTAATGCTTTCTGATAAACAGGAGGCGATTACGGTACAAATAGAACAAAATGCTACCAAACCTTCCTAGTCGATAAATTATTTCAGCCTTAGCTTACAACACGCTATCTCCGGCCCTATACCAGCTATTAATACGCGATCCACTAATAGCTAGAAACGATAATCTTGGGAGACAGATGCCAGACTTAGAAACCGCCTTTAAACTGTAACGAGCCAACACGACATGTACATAAAGAAATCTTCAATCTTATCAACAACAAACCGCTTTACCGCGATTCAACGCCTGCTCGTAATTATTTCTAGAGAAAACAGCTTTTCTGTCAAACACGCAGCATCCTAGAATGTTAAGACAAAAATATTAGTATCGTGCCCTAATAAGTCCACATCTTCTTTGTCTTATCGAATAGAGACAATGACATATGATGATCAGATTTTATTATCTTTGTAATTGCATTATCACTGGCCCAACTTCTGGTGTATATGTTTATATATATATTTCCATGATCAAAATATTTGCCATCATCATTCTCTCAATTGATTAAAGCTGCAAGCACGTTTACAAAATCGAAACCGTGATACCAACCCATACCACAGTGCACAGCTTAATTTCATCAGTCATGAACACTAATGAAACTGTAGTTTGTGTTTCGACGAGAACCCCATTGTCCTGAGTCGGTGGCCTAGCCTGGGGCGACCCATACGAAACTCCCAATGTGGCCGCCTGCTGGCAGCATCGTGCATTGTCCTACAGTTCTGCACAAAACACTTCTCGCACAACCCTCCTGCGAACATTACATACTGCAACGAGCGTACGTCAGATCCGTTTACCCCCGTACACTCTTCTATACTGGATAAAATATTCTGAGAACAAGGGTGAGCTTGACGTGCATACGTGCACAGAAAGGAGCAGCGTAGACCATCTTTTCGCGGCTCACCAGCCACTTGAAGGAACAAAAGAATAGACTTAGAGGTCACAATGGTAAGCATCATTGCACATGAGCGTCCTTGCTGATCCTTTGAAAAATGGTCTATGGTATAGTTTTTTTTTTGACGTAATCCATCGATTTTTTCGTCAGATTCAGAGACTTTCAGCTTAGACACGTCTGACGGAAAGACGTGATCGGCGTAAGATACAGCGGACTCAGCATCTCAAATGTTACTCATCTCGATTGGATGTACTAGGATAAAGTAGTGACGTAGGTTACCCATATTTCCAAAATGAGTTTCAATCGAGAAAGAGCATGACGTCGGAAGTGGTACGTTTTACTTTGGTAGCTTCATTTCCCAGAGCTATCAGCAGACTGCTGGGTCGTTATCCCACTGGCAATATGTGTAAAGTCTCTGAAGCGTCAAGGGTTGACTATGAGATAGTACAAGGGATGAAATACAAAGGGGGTTCTAGCCTGTCTCGAGGGTTCACCCGATGATCATACGGAAGATCGGACGTGGAAGCGGTCACTGGTGTTAATTGTTGATCAAAGACCCGTTACCTCTACTGGACTACGATCCGCTCCGATAACTCTTCCAATCTTGCCGAGGTTTCCGTCACGCCGAGCAAAGTACTCATCGAGTAGTCAAACAATTTTCCGGCCATGCGCTTCACATCGGAAATCCATCCCATCGGGAAACGGAACTGCAACTTCAATCGATTATAGTGCTGCACTCCTTCGGAAATCATAGTAAACGTTTATACGAAACGAGCGTTGCAAATTTTCGAAATACAATAGGAATTACGTCGTCTAAAATCAAGTCCTGTTATCATCCCCTTTCTTGCCATAGTCTAGAAACTGAATGATCTTCACAGATACGAGGTTCCCTTCAAACCAAGCGGACTTGCAACCAGTAGCAAGGAAAAGATGCTCGTAACGATGACCAGCTAGACCTACATACGTTGATCCCTGCGACCCTCAAAAACATTCCCGATAACGAATAGAGCGTCGTATCGCTTCGCCTATAAACAAGAAGTCCCACACCCATAAAGATTCGGCAGTAGAAATATCACGTGGAGGATAGAATAATTGTGACCGGAACACGAATGGGGATATCGTACGTGACGCTGTCGCTTTCAGTGAGGCATTTTGCGTCGAATGTGAAGCCGGTCTGTGGAGGTGGACATTGAAGTTGAGGTGGAACGGTCCGTCAGATCGGTAGAGAAGGAGCGAACCGGCTGAGAAGGAGGTTAAGATGCTGGATGAGAAGATGAAGAAGTGAGGGGAGGGTCGAGCTGTGATGGGAGAGGGAAGGAGAAGAAGGAAGGGAAGATCTAGAGGAATGGAAGATATGGCCGTGACCGCATGGTATGTTGGGAATGTGGCCCGTCACGCCGGAGCAAAGCCACGGCAGTCCACCGTCCCTTCGGTCCACTACGATTCTTGTTCCTCGAGTCTTATGGCCCTTCTGAGTCCTCCTCGATTTCTTTTCCCTTTTCCATCTCCTTCGATGCTCCCATCCCTGCGGACCCTTCCGAGCCGAATTATGCCAAAAGCACCTGGTCGCTGAACAGGCCCATCGATGGAGGATAATAGCTAGAGGGACCCCGATTCTGGCACCAAGCGATTAGACAGGTGCACTAGCATATAATCACACCTGTCCTCCTACGAAGAATCTCTACGAGTAGATTACCATGGTTCCTAAGATTCACCAAGGGAAAATCAATCAGAGAATCAGGTGCACCTGCGTCCCTTGAACGAAACTCAATGTTTCGAACTTCTTAGTCCTGAATCTTGTTCAGATATACCTTATCCAGATTGCTGGGCGTGCGCAATTTTCCACGGGAAAAAAAAAGGAGCAAAGCTCCCACCTGCTACAGAGAAGAATTTGATACTTAAAAAAATACGTGGCGAAGAGTCAAAAGTCTTGGGCCAGGTTCACCCACGACAGAATATATATTGTAAAGCCGTACCATGAAGTTCAGAGATCTCCAGTAGAAATATTTCCCAAGGGAGCTTTTCAGTCTCGGTATTGAAAAAGGAATTCAGTATGCTTTGTCGTTAGAAATGTTACACCGTACAAACCTCGCCCGCCCAAAGACGATAAATCCTCGCGGTGACAACTCCACTCGACTGTCGACAATGCACCACTTTCAGAGGCAGCGATTCCTCACCTTGGGCCTTCGGATCGAGAAAATCTCTCGCTCGAGGACAAGCAGTAGCGAACGCATTGGTTGTCGAGAAGAATCGAAGAACTTAGCTACGATCGTCTCGCGCTAAAGTCTCCCACGCTACCAGGTCGTTCCTGACCTGGAGCAGCTTTCCCATGATGGTTCCCTCATCCTGTTTCCTCGACGCTTGCCGTATATAATATTATGTGCTGCGTGTGGATACCCGGTTTCTCGCGATACATGATACACCATACACAAGACCACACATGTCCCATCCTCGTGGGACTTCAAACCTACGGCGTTATCACAAAAACAGAAAACGATCCTCCGTACGACGTACACAACGATACTGGTGACGTCATGGCCAAGATCCTAGAGTATGATCCTGGACAAGCAGTGAATCTCCCACGGGAACACAAATATTCACTCTATATCGATGCCCAACAATTTCTTCAATTTCTCAAAATGTCTGCAATGTGCAGTGTCAAGAACATCTTATATAGTTAAATTTCTTATGGGGACTGACTCATCCTTCTCTATTTGCCCTGATACGCATCTCCATAATGGATCTCCAGGACACACGAACGGAAGCTACGTCACGGCTTATCCCGTCAGCCTTTCTTCCTGCCACTCCTCTCATCCTATGGCACGCTTTGTGGTCTTCTTCAAGCTTTTTTGTCAACCTCATTCCCTCAAGGGTCTGCAGGGCACCAAATCATGAAATCCATTTCACAAATAAACTTATAAGTGTATATATACATACATATAAATGTCCTATATGTATATATTTAATACTAAGATTTTAGCATTAGTAACCACCATAAGAGATCCTTGAGTTATTTCTGGCCATGGCATATTTTAACTGTGCCGCCTGAGCAACTCGAATAACGTTTATGAAACTAAGCCGTTGTAATAACAAAAATCCCTCTGGCAACCCTGCTATTTTACGATGTATGACGGAGAGAAGCAACTTCCTTCATGTGCTACGATCCTCCTTTCTACCCGCAGGGAACTGTTGCTCTTCGACGAGAAAGGAGGGTCGTAAGCAGTTTATCAGTGTTACGTTACCGCGACCGAACCCGCTCGTTCCTTCGGTCTGTTTCTCGTAATCGGATCGCGCAATTGACCTACTAATCGACATCGGCTACGAAGAAAATTTAATGATACACGTGGGCTAGTCGATCTTCGTTTTTTACTGTCATATTTATTCACTTCGTGGCCGATGTTTCTTCAGCTTTTCCCTGTATTATTATTATTATTATTATCATCTGCGAATATAAGAAGTAGTGAGATTTTACGGTACGATTGAACAGTATATTCCACTTGGAAGATACTAGACTGAATTACCGTGTGGACGCTTGATACTTGAACTATATATTAGTCTTGCGTTTATTACGTAAATATGTGCAACAATCTGCAAAATTCTTTAGGAAAAGGTAAAAGTCGAATCAAAGCGAATAACGACTGGATGGTAATTAAAATTACTCAATTCCTTTGCCCTAATGAAAACTTTATTTATTTATTTGCATAAAAAGAACGCTGACAGATAATGAATGCTACCAAAGTATATTTACCCGTTGCGTGCCTCGCGAGATGAAACATTCAACTTTAACGTGATGCTGAAGAATTTCGTTATACTAACCCGTTGCTTTTCGCTCCGTTCCTATTAGTATACGTTGCACGAAGGGATTCTTAAGGTACCGTAAGCACAAAGAGAGTTAAGAGTACTTTATTTAATTTTCATTTGAATACATTACGATAAGCATTCCACCCTAACGGATATCCCTTTTTCAGTTCACTCGATCAACGACGACCCTTTGAACCTTAGCGCGACACGAAGCCTTTACGTTTTCCTGTAAAAGGGAAAATCCGATCGCCTTCCTGAAAATATATTTTACGAAACACAACGAATGATTAAGTTATACGAAACACCCCATTAACTGCTACGAATCTTCGACGTGTCGTACTCTTGCCAGGAAATTTAACAAAACGCTTACACGTATCCATTACCTACACTGTCCTTGTTTCATGGCTCTTCACACTTCACCGCTGACGAGCACTTTATGCACATCTCGCGATGGAAAGTTGTCCATCGAAAGACCGCTGGTCACAAAAGCCCAGCCTTTAAAAATAGCCTACATAGTAATAGCGAACCTGAGGGTTGTATTTTCATAACGCTCAACCGCGTCGCTAATTATCTCTGCGGGTTTTCATAGGTTTCCATTACTTTCTTCATTGACGATACTTAACGTACATTACACACAATGTACGTTTCAAACATACTTTTTCACTTATTACTATTATATCACTTCGATTTTTAGTTCATATCAATATTTATGCAGGTGGCTGTTTAAATGAGTAACGTATAACTATATGAGATATGTTTCATAATTAGTATACTACCAACCGTAGGAACTATTGAATCATAATCCGATCCCTTATTCAAGTCCAGCGTAATTGAAATATCTCGATTCCTCGGGTCTTGTCCGACTTGACCTCAAGACCGCAAACCATGAAATTATTCGAGCGAACAATTCACGTTGCGTTATACGCATTAATATATCCTCTTGCGGGTCCGCGGTCAACGGCAGTCTGAGGTAGACGGACTTAGGTATCCCGTCATTACCACGTGGTCGCCACGTATTCTCTACTGGCCTTCCTCAATGCAAACCACAGTTTCATTTCTTCCTTTGTAAACCGCTTATCCAATTATCTTCGATTCATTACGAATTCCAGTGGCTGACCCCGGCCTTTGCCAGATATTCTCACCGTGAAAATCGAAAGTCTTTATAATCACTGAATATCCCTGTTACCATATCTGACCGTATAAGTTTCACAAACTTTCCATATGGATTTATGTGAGATTTCGAACTCGCTACTACCGGTGCACTAACCCACATACATCGTTCATATTGAACCAGTTCCTTTAGTCAATGATGAAACCTCGGTCAAGTCAAGGGTCTACAGAACTTCAGTATCCATCTCTGAATTGCGACATGCCTTGACTCGACGTGTCCCTTGACTCCTGACCACTAGCAAAACCTGTCACGCACGTGTTACCGTTCCTCGTAGAACGTAGAGCGTCGCGCCTCTCATATAATAGAATTAAAAGTCCCACTGTGTATGGTATATGTATTTCATGAACGTGCTTACGTCACGCTTAACTTCCTCTCTAATTGGATTAGAGGAACGACCTATACTTCCTCCCTGGCTGGTTCACGTGTGCGCGATGAAACGTTTACCAGACGCGGAGAATCAGGGGTGTCCGGGAAAAGGATTTCATAGTCCCCTATAGCAGCCTGTAGCAACCTCAGAGCTCTCTCGAATGAGCCCTGGTTAAAAATGAAACCGGTAAAGCCAAAGGAAACTGTCTATCTCATCCAAAAGTAGTATCCGCCATCCGGCGAGAATGAAAAATAGGGCCTGGAGGAAGAGAGTCAAAATAATCCCACGCATCCTTCTAGCCCTTGGCACCGTCTTTTTGTCAAGTTCGCCGCAATGGCTTCATCGCATAACGAAACCAAGGCTCTCCCGTCAGTCTTCGCCCACCAGTGCAAATGCAAGCTCTGAATGTGTAATAAGCACTCATGACGCAACCCTCGACTCGCCCACAGCTACGTCTGCATTTAAAAAGACCCTTTTGCACACAGTTCTACCAACCTACGTACCACGGCAGTGCATCCATCTCTTACGCATACCTAAACGTCGCCTCTACGACTGACTGAGCAATGGACGTACTTACCCGACGGCCACGTTGGATTCGCGACATGGTCACCACCTACGTGCAAACATTCATACACCAGACCTGTTCCTAGGATCGCTCTTTTACTTGCGGATACTTGTGTTCGTGGTCTCCCTGCTTATTAATGTCCTCGGGTTGGCATTACTGTGAGCATGAACTCCTGCGAAAGACGTCGCATTGTGCCACAGGGATGAAATCCTCTGTGGCGTTTCTGAAAAGGGTCAACTGGCGTAAGGGCAGGGACATTTATACCTATCCTTACTGTGTACAGTAGTTTGTAAAGGAAGGGTTAAGGGCAACCAGCACGCGACGTACGCGTGCAGGAAGGTCGTAGGGACACATCCGGTAGACACTCCTTCAAGATTCTCATAATAATTTTACATGAAAGTGACTGTTTCCTTCGTCATTTCGCATATTTTACGAAAAACTGCAAAAGTCCCTTTCAGACGAAATCGATTAAGGATAATAAATGATCCTCTTTATGTTCCCAGGACGCTATGAATACGTCTTCAACACTTTGACAGTAAATCGACTGATCTTCATTATATTACTGTTATAAATTCGTAACGGTTTGATGCTGTTGTATAGTTCACACATTGTTGCTTAATTGACACGCATTAATCGAGAAGAAAAACGTAATGAACGATCAATATGAGAATACGTACGCACAGGAAGTGTGTCCCGGCTTCGAAAGACTAATTAAAACCGGTTCTCATTTAGAGACAGCCATAAAAAAACGCATAGGCTAAATTCGCTCATACATATTTTCAACGTGCACTGTATACTTTGTACGCTTATAAAACCACGTACGAAAAAAAAAAAAATTTGCAAAACCCGTGATTTTACCAGAGAGATCCCTTGATGCCTCAGTACATCTCAAAGCCGAGGAAAATCACTTGCGAGATAGGTATACTATATATGGATCAGGTTAATTATTACCTGGGTAATACCAAGTGTAATATATTTCCATGTACCCATAAATTAATGCAATCTAAGCTCGCCCCAACGACCAGTTCACCACGACATTACGTCCCTGTCTCAGTGTCCTTTGCATTAAGCATTGTGAAGTGTAGCTGCGGCGCCAGCATCTACAACGCAGCGTAGAAACCTAGCTGCCATCATAATTTTCATCCAAGGATTACGCAACAGGCTTCATTTCAAAGTATATGACTAGAAACCCCTGGATGCTGTTGCAGAGGGCAATCTGAGCACGCCCTGCCGCGAGACTCTATTAAATAAGCATCGCGCCATGTATCAGATATTCAGCCTCGTACGGGAACATCCTGAACTGCATTGCTGCACGATGTAACGAACGATGTTTGCAGCTTTAAACTGTGTTTACGCGACAGCTTTTGCGCTTTAAGGGAAGAATGTACGTTAATGCAGTTTCACCGTGCTCGGCCAACCAGGTCGATTGTACATTTTCATTCTTGTATTGTAGAGCAAACTTCCGGGTTAGGTCGCAGGTTAAATCTTCGTATCTCCGTGATAATGCTTTTAAGCGGAGATTACATGGTAATTCGTATTTCTTTGCTTACTCCGAATTAAAAGTGGGTATTTCTGCGGATTTAACGTTTCTTTAAATTAGAAATGGAAATGTATTCCCACGCCTAATTTCGAATGCAATATTAAAGGTAATTATGGAAATGGTCCTTGAAACAGGTTTATGTTAAGTCCGAACGATGCTACGTCGATGCTAACATATATATATATATATATATATATATATATATGCCTGTCCTCGAACTAAGAACGAAGAACAAGTCTTCAATTTTCAAGTTTACCACCAGATTCTAACTAGTTCCAAAGAAACCTTGTTAACGAATTAATTTGCGTTAACTCCGTCAAACTCTTAACGACAGATTCTCCGTTTGAAGTTGGCATCCTCGTTTAGTTTTACGCTCGTGTAAACGTACGATGGTTCCATGTGATACGTGTTTTCAACATTAAATTCGCAACGACACAAAGTCGGTGAAGGCGATCCGGTTCTTACGTAACGATCTTCCTTTTTTTATATATAAAGAAACATACAAGGAAAGGAGCGATCATCATAATAATAATAAAAAGTTCAATATCTCTACGACAGCTTGGACCATCCGAATATGGTCAATAAAATGAAAACGTCATTTAAATTAAACCGTGTAAGCTTTGCAATGTAATCCTAAAAGAATGAGTTATAATCAATTTTAAAATCAAAATCGAGTCTGTCATTACCATAGCCACTATCCCAAGATGTGACTCGCTTTTTGCATTTAAATCCTTAAGCTGTCTTTCTTCCAAGCGGATATATGTATGTATACGCCTCATTAAATACTACAACGCAGACTATATATCTGGTACGCGTTGATCGCAGTTAGTGCTTTAGGCATCCTGTGCAAGATATTCAAGCTTTGGTAGTGAGAAATTCTTGTTCGAGACCTATAACGTAACCGCTAAAATTTCCCATCACGACACGTCAATTTAATCAAAGATAACATATCTCAGTGCAACAAGTTGTAATATGACGTATCCTAAAAGCGTGTATACGCGTCTTTCGAATTTCAATACAGTAGCGTAAAATCATTATAGACACTTTAAACTAGATTCTATTTCACGATAGGTGACAGATGGAACGCATGATCGTATCGCATTGCGCGAGCGTTTACCAAAAGCATGTGGTACCACGACGCATATGCTGACGTGCTGAGTGTTATTCATGATTGTTACATTTATCTGAGAAACGAGGAACGGTAGTCCGTAGGAGACGAGTATTTGAGTAGCAGAATGAGCATGAAACTGAATAGTATCGAAGTGCATTTCCGAATATCGTAATGTAGCTACCTTAAAATGGGCAGCTCGAGCTATTCCATCGACCAAATAGTAGTAGATATAGATAGACGTAGAATAGCCATGAGAGGTAAAATCGTGGCAGTCGATTCCTGCTGAAGTTCCTTGGTGCGTCCTAGAAAATTGTGAATATCAAACGTGAACTTCGACGTTGGATTCCCACTGTGAGATGCACGTGGATACGGATGCAGCTAGCTGCACAGACATATTCACATACGTGCAGTTTAGACGTACGTGTACTCCTGTTCGCTTCCCATTTCGGATATCCGGCTTAGGCAAGTGCCGAGTGTACCGTACTAGCATCGGATGCACCAGACTTCGACTCTCTTCCATACGTCGTCCATACATGCCGCAGTATTTCTACTACCGCATATATAAAGTTCTGCGTAGTTTATTTGGCGGATCGATCCCCGTTCCGGAAGGTTGTGGTACATAGGATATGGATTACCGAGTATCGCAAACTCGATTCGTTTGTTTTGCCGGACTTTGGCCGGACCGGGACTAAAATGCGTTATGAGGAAGCCGAAGTCCCTTAATCGTAAAACATGCACGTCCTAGATGCATTGCAGTTATAAAAATGTCAAATGTTATTCTAGGTTTTAATTAAATATCTCTGAAGTTGTATATCAAGTTTCTTGATTGCAGAAAGACTATTTATGATAGATTGGAAACGTGAGGTCAGGTTGAGGGGGAGTAATAAAAAAGCACTTGGCTACTTGTGTCAATATGCTGTACGATATCGAGTTACTCCATTTTGATGGGACGACAAGTCCATTGGGACCGCTGCGTTGTTTCGAATTTCCCAAACCTTCAATTAATTAATTAAAATTGCTCGTCAACTCAATCGATTCGTCACCAAAAGAGCGTCGAATTTGGGTCACTCGATTCACGTAGCACTGGAAATGTCACGCGCGCATATCACAAAGAATAATTCTTTTTTTTTTTTAATTGACAAATTATTTATATGATTTCAGGCGGAAGAGTTGAACACTATCGTCGGCAATGCGTTTCGTATGGCTTACGTGGCGCAGCTCCAGCGCCAACCCATTCTTCAGGAGGTGATCTCAGCCCAATCTTCACCACCCTATCGCAAAGATAGACAGGAGCATCGAACCGTTTGGGTATGTTGTGCTCTCTTTTGGTAAGATATCTAACGTTAGTTAATGGGGTAGTGTCCGAATGTAGCTACTAAAAGGAAATGGACGAGGGTGGAGAAAATACATTGGCAATTTACTGGATAGAATCGTTGAGTCGGGTCAGTGCTGCATCTGCAGGATGTCAGTAGATGGCTATAAGGAAAGACAGCTGAGAAAACGTTTGCTGAACTTTGAATGTCCGTTTATACAGCTCTTTCAATATTTTACCATTCTCGATGCAGTTCGTACAATTTTGAAATATAATTGAATTCGTTTTAACAACCTGAGCACTTTTATCATTTAATTGGGAAATAACGAGACCAAGTAGTTATACATACAGAGCATTAATAAGTCATAACCATAAGTAAATACACCTGTAAAAACCTGTCTACGGTCCCAAGAGTAATGCTCATGGGTTTTATGCTTCGATGCGTCGTTGCCCCTTCCAAAGATATTCCGTCGGCTGTCCCATTTATGTGCAGTGTTAATTATAAATTTGACCCGAGCCCAGCTCCGTCGCGTTACCGAGTAAACAGTTAACACACGACAACGTGAGCGCAAGTCAGCCTTTCGTAAGAAGCTTCGCTGGTTTCACGGATGGTAATTCGTGTGACCGTACGTTCCTTTCATTAACCGAGGGAATGCGTATCGACGGAATAAAGCGTCACCGTCGATCCGTGGAAACCGGAAGAACGGAACCTGCGTGACGAGGCAGGGAAACTGACAATAAAAGTCTTGTTTCTCATTTTGCAGAACAAACAGTTAGGAAGCGACAGTGCGATTGGCAGTAGCGGCGGCGGCGTGGTGGGTGGCTGCAGGAGTCCATCGTCAAATTCGTGGCTGAAAAGTCGAACGTCGCCCACGTTCCGAACTGGAAGCGGTTCGTCCGTAGCGGACATGAACGTTCAGCTCGGCAGTGCCGGCTCGCCCACGCTGCGTCTTGCAAGCGTAAAGGTATGTCTGCAACGGAATAATCGTAAATCCCAAAGTAGTAGTCGCAGCTTCCAGAGAGAAAGGACATCTGATTATTTATGTGGATTTTACAAGGCGTGGATCTCGTACATGATAACTTGATTATGCTTGAACGATAATAACTGTGTAATTACGGGTCACGCGAGCCTCCTGTGTATTTCACACGGGTTAAATACATAGAGCTACTTTTTTCAGTGAACTAGAAATAAGCTTGCTCGTCTCCGTTTTGAAATTTTATTTTTATCTTTTGTCCTCAGACACCGAATTCCATACCGGGTCTACGGCCGTCGCACAATTTTACCAATGTCCTGGGACCGATCAGTAACGAAGATGGGCCAAAGAGCATCTCCCAACAGAGCACGCCGAGCAGTGATGAAAGCAATTCGCCGACGGAGCTTAACTCGTACAAGAGGTTAACAGATAAGCCGCCGTTGATAAAACGACTGGCGATGGGCTTGACGGGCGGACGGGATGTTCTTGGACTGAACGGCGAGGATGATAGCTGTCCGTTGGTTAGCGGAAGTAGCACACCCACGAGTCCAACGAACAGGCCGCATTCCGGTGGCTACATTAATGAGGCCATCATCGACTCCGAAGGAACGAGGGCGCCCTATAACAAGATCGCACCTTCGGAAAGTCTTGACAACTCCATTAATGCATCTATCACAACGAAGAACTTCAACATCGAGAATAATAGGTATATACATATAATAGATACATATATTTATCATTTACGTATCCTTGCATCTTTTTTTTTATAAAATTGGCCAGAAAATGTTACTACTACCTTTTTCCCTCTTTTTCAATATAGGATAGGACATAATTCACCAAATTCAGGCACGGAAACAGAGTTCAAGTCTAAAAGAAGATCACAAATAAGTACCTCGAGTAGTTCGGTTCCTGCTGACGGAAGTACTCATGGCTCGACACCTACACCTCCGCCACTTCCGGAAAGGATCGATAGTCTAAATAACCGCAGCGAAGAGGGCGAATTACGTAAGGCTCCCTGGTTCCAAGCGGGTATACCAAGGTTAGTATTTCAGACAACTATCCACCCTAAATCTAATGATTGAACTGTGTATAGCAATGGTTCTGGGATTGAAGACAGTATTCTTATTTTTTTTTTTTTTTTTTAATGCAGGGAAATAACGCTGGAAGTGTTGAGCCAAGAACCGGAAGGAGCATTTATGGTACGAGAGAGTACTAGTAAACCAGGATGTTACGCACTCTCGCTTCGAGTACCACGTGAATTTCAACCGAGTGGAATAGCCCATTATCTAATTATGCGTACCAACAAGGGATACAAAATCAAGGTATGTGAATTACTTTGAGTGCCTCAAATCACTACTAACCCTAACTATACGAGAGACGTGAAAACTCGCTTCAAAGGACAGCTGCTCACTAAAGGAATTACAGTGTTCAACGTGTTTACCCTTACCGGAATCATCTTGTGCTCTTTACTTTAACGTCATTTACCTTGTTAACATTATGACTGCGCTTGTTGCTACTCCTACGAAACTCTACATCCTGTAAACTAAATTAGTATCCGCATACAAATATAGCATATGAGCCTCGTTAATGTACGAGACGTGAATATGAAGTCATATGAAGGTTTTTTCGTCGAGATATACCATAGGGAAATCAATGCTCCCCGCTATCCATTTGACTCTCAACCCTACCGCCATTTTCCCAGGGCACCGTTTTCTATGTATAATAATTTCCGAAATGAACCTTACCGCTCCTCACAGTGCCTACGTGTAATACGCAAATCAAAGGGTAAAAAACCGAGCGACATAATTTCAAAAGTTGCTGATAACCAACTTAACGAGTGTCCATAAAATCGAATTACATTATTTTGACAAAAAGCTTTGTCGTCACAAGTACAAAAAAACGTTCACTCCCAACTTTTACCTTTTCCAAAATAAATTTACTGATACCAAAAACCATGCGTCAGTATAACGTATCGTGTTCTCGTCAATTAATCTTCACGTTCTAACGTGCCGTTTCGTGAAATCTGTTTCAGGGCTTTACGAAGGAATTTACAACGTTAACTGCCCTGATCACACATCACTCGGTAATGCCGGAATTGCTACCTTGTCCACTTTCTCTAAGTCGATATAATCCGAGCTTCGTGAAGAGCGACTCCAACAAAGATTTCGCAGACATCGACTCCGACCCGGACTACAATACTCTGGCAGATTTTCGCAAGATGATGGCCGATCTGAACGTTTAAATCTTTTTTCACTTTCAAAATTAACAAGAAAATAAATGAATTTTAACGAATGAGAGGTGCTCATCTACGTGACTAGAAAGTACCTCAAAAAGACGACCGGTTGTGTATTTTCATACATATTTACAGTGCAAAAAGTGTCGCACGATTGTGCGTTACCCTGTAGCTAAAAGGAAAACAAACAAAAAAATCAAAAGAAGTCTGATGATTTCTCCAAAGAGAGAGCGTCGCCCAGTCTCGTTGAAGTACGAAATGTATGTAACTAGTATTCATATGCAAAGTGCATCACGTTTGATGTGGTGCTTGTACTGAGTGAATAGAACGATCAATCGCTTATCCGTGCGTTACGCACTTACCACTTACAATTGAGTATTCCTTATTTGAGTCATCTGGGACAATTAATGTTTCTGGGAAGACGAAGGCCAGCTGAGTTCGCATATTGCTAAGTATGTGTATTAACAGACTACTCGCCAAGAAGTCAGGTATATTATGTAAGTGAATAGCATCTCGGTAAACGTTAACGATAACGATACAATAATCTACACGTAAGTGTTATCCGACTTATTTGACTGCGATACACTTGTAGAAAAACGGTAAAGCACTTCCTCCTGCTAATTCAGTAATGTGTGAGCGAATGAGAGAGAGAGAGAGAGAGAGAGTGAGAGAGAGAGAGAGAGAGAGAGAAATAAAGATGGAAACGAAAAACTGCGCTTTAAATAAAATCGTGTGAAAGGAATAGTGCGTAAGAAATGCATGACACGGTGATATATACTCTTAAGTCATTGATAAGGATAAGGAAAGTAGTGTAGCCGGTTTTGTAGTGATGAATTCCGAGATGATACGGAAAATTTGGAATGTACGTTATTGTACGTATTACAGCTCTAATATTCTGTATGATCTTGTAATGATAGCGGAAACATGAGTGAGTTGATTATCGAACACGATTCTTATACGGTATAGCATTGTTAATAGAATTTTGTTATACAACAGTGATACAGATGATATCGGTTATGCTTTTCAAAAATTCTATTGAAACGGTATTCCGCGCAAGAGTCGTATAAGGGTTAGTAATGCAATAGGGTGAGAACCCTATTCGACGGATAGTCGAAAGTTTTATAATGTATAACAAAAAAATTCGTTACCACTGAAGAGACTAGATATTCTAACGAACTTTTTTCTTTTTTGTTTTTGACCTTCGCTATCTGATTAATGAGCAAATTAGCGGGAATAGAACTGAAATCGAAAGAAAATAAGAGAAATAAAACGCTTCGCGCGGTTCTATTGTACGTTTATCACCTCGATGTAAATGTGTTTATATGTATATAAATTATAATTATTGTTATAAGACATTTATATTTAATTAGGAAGCATCGCTAAGCAGTGAAAAAGTAACGGACAGTCGAACTCGCTGATTACGAAAGTAATGGCGGAATTATAAAAATGAAAAAAATGAGATCTGGTGGGACTGAGAAATGCCACTATTGATATGGTGCACGAATCGCTCGACTAACCTAGTCTTGTACAGAAGTTTGCGCGCATTGTTTATATATACATATATCGAGAAAGTAAATGAAAAAGGAAAGAAATATCGAAGCGATTTTACGATCCGCTTTGCACGCCGAAGGATACTTTTAAGCAGTTTATATTGGTTGCGCCATCTTTGTGTGCAATGAAACACGCTAAATATCATGCCGTATTATTTCGAGTCTACAACAGTTTATTATACTTCAACAATGGATTGAGTAAGTATTTTGCAGTGAACATACGTAGTTCTTCCTACGCGAACTTTATTATAGTCTTGTAGAGCCGTCTGACACGTAGATATGGCGGAAATGGTAAATAAACTGTTGTAAGCTAGGCTAAGCAAGACATTAATCACTGCTTGAGGTTTGTAACGTTCTAAGAATCATTATACCGATGCGTTGTATAATTAAACAATAAAATTATTTATTACAAATAATTCTGTCTGCACTTTATTCTACAATATCAGAATTATTACGAAACCCATAGTTTCTGTATACAAATGTAGATTTTTAGTATTATGAAATACACTCTTACCCTATTATGGGTGACCCATTTTGTAGCAATTCCTCTACGGTGAAATATATTAGGCTACCTGGAAAAGTGGGTGTTGTATAATTCTATAAATACCTAAAGAAACACAACGGAGTTGATATATGGTCTATAGTTTCACATGAGTTATTTTGAGGATAACTCATCGTCCGCGAATGCTATTGTATGTTGTTCTTTTGTAGAGTGAAATTTCATTTGTTAAAAATCATTATTATACACACAATAGGAGGTTTATTACAAAATTTAAGTTTGTTATAAAATATTTCATTCGTCTTCTCGAACAACATGTCTTTTACGTTCAGATACGAATGGTACCGCGCCCTTCTTAGAGTGCGCGCGTCTGTTAGACTCCCTGGAACACAAAAATTAATTTATTGTACCAGAAGCTTGACCATTAGTTTATGAAAAATTATGGTATTGTATAAAATGTTACATACTTCCGTTTCTTTTTGTCACGAATTGTACGCAATTCGGCTTGTGCATTATAAATGTGTTTTGGCACTTGTCTGTGACGTGCGATACGGCGTACTTGCGGGTGACTGGCAAACTTTTCTTTTAGAGCTTCACTGTAGTTCAAAGCTATCCTTTCTCTTGGTTTAAGCTGTTAAAATAAAATCCGATATTCATATGTGCTATATTTTACAAAATAAAAGTAATTTTATTGTTGGAGAAAGAAAAAAAAACGTACCACACCCAATTTTTCTGAAGCCCGCGCCTTCCAAACACGAATATTCATTTCGTCGCTACCGCTAATAATATATTTGTTATCCAGTGACCAAGCGACACTCGTTAGTCTTTGCATTCGTTTGGTGTGATACACTTCACGTGAGTGACCCTTGCCAACTTCATAAATACGTATTGATTTATCGTAACTTCCAGCCACAAATTCCTTGCCAGTTGGTGCATAATCTACGTCCGTTACTGCTCCAACGTGATCCATGTGTACGTTTACTGGAGTTTTTAGTTTTCGCGTATCGAAGGTGTACAAACTGAATGTAGTAATTAATTATTGGAATTAGTATGCAATTTAACTCAGATAATTTTACAATAAATTATCAATAAGAGACTAGTTAATTTGCTACAACTCACTTATAATCTTCATTCGCACAAGTGAAAGAAAATGCTTCCATGGGATTCCAGGACAGTTTATTAGTACGTAACTTCATCACGACTTTCCGTAGGGGCCCAGCCTCTCTCGTATCATATAAAATAATACTACGATCACTTGCACACGCCGCTGTGAAAAGGGTATGTAAATAATATTTGCTTAATGAAATCTAATTTCATAAACAACAGTACCTAATAAATTTGATTGGACAGGATTATACTTGACATCATGTAGACTGTCAACACCCCATTTAAATGTGCGTATTGGCTCATTCCGTGTTTCTTCCCAAAGTTGACATACTTCTCCACAAGTAGCAAATAAATGTTTTTTTCTATGGTGTGATATTCCTGTTATAATAGTCTGAAATGATAATCACAGTGACAATATTCAGTTATAATTCTGAACTGACACAAATAACGCAAAAATGTACTCACTTTACTAACGATAGTTTTAATTGGTTCCTCTTCTTCACCAAAAGATGGTTTTTCTGTTTTCCATGTTTTAATGGTTTTATCATCACCAATAGTAATGAAACGTTCTGCATTTGCAGTGAAAGCTATACCTCTAACGATGCCATCATGAGCCAGAAAGGATCGCTCACATATTCTTTGTGGCAAGTCCCAAATTTTTAGTTCTCCATCATAAGCACCACTAAGAAGAACAGATAACCGTGCTGGATGCTTACAAATACACGAGACACTGTCCCTATGGCCATCTAAATTTCCTATGAATGGTTTGGCAAATACTCTTTCCAATTTAACTGCATTCAGTGCTCTCGTATATTCCCTTGGAGCTTCGAAAGGATGTAGTACAGGATCATAATTTCTGGGAACTAAAAGTTTCATGCAAAAGGTAACACATGATCTTCATTACAAATCAATTAATTCACGTACAGTTTCTGCTAATAATTATTCTGAAAAACGTCTTAAGCTGTACTAAAATTCTGCCTACCTTTGTGTATGTCTCGTTTAGTTTCCCTTAAATATTCATCAGGATTTCTTATTAATACTTTGACCTTCATTTCTTTAATGAATTAAATTAACCATTCAGTGTGCAAATGTTAAAACATTTTTAAATCACAAATATTTTTGACTAACCACACACGCGTTGCACCCACAGATCATTTATTGGACACACAGCACTCCCGTGCTATAGACCAGAGATGAGTAGGGAGATGCACAACGCTCAGGTTTTAGGCGATACCAAAAGCATGGCGCTAAATCGTAGTGGCGAGTCCAGGAGTAGGATTTCGTGATCATCGCCTCTGTCGAAGTTGCAGATTCTGCTGCAGCCGCGCGAGTCATGATCTTCGTTCCAGCCGATATTGCAGTTAGCGTGAACACGAATGGATTGCTCGGCGATGAGAAAACAGTTGCCGCCCCTCGCAAATCGTTCTCGATAAGCAGGCGGGGCAGAACATTTGTATGAACGTAGTGCGCAAACAAATGTATATATTCAAATAAATTTCAAAATTATAAAAAATGCATAGAAATATTGGCTTTCACTCTTTACCTCTTGGCATGCCGAAAATGAACTTTAAAGAATTAATGGCGAAAATCGTTGGTATATGAAACACCGAAACGACCGAGAAAAGTTCAGAGAAATTTTGAGTTATTATAAATCAATGTCTATCATAAATTTAAACCAGTATCGAATGAACATCATGGCTGAGTCGGTAGCCTGTTTGCGTTACAACGCTGATGGTTACGGGTTCGGTTCCCCATGAAAAACACTTTCTCATTTTTCTTCATTTTACTATAAACATTTTTGAAGTTTCCCCTC
>JARQSW010000049.1:8814-87508 GCA_030142375.1 Calameuta pallipes
GTTAGTACTTTTATGTAGAGCATAAGAAACTGCATCGACTGGTGTAGTCAAAAATATAGGTTTCCATTAAAAAAAAAAATGCAGTTGCATTTTTCTAATCCACCGATACACAAAAGTTCATAAAATTAGTTGCACATTATGCACCGTCTGATACCATTTAACTTTCAGTCATAACATCATCTTCTATTCCCAACCGCTTAGGAGGTACAGCCTGTTCCAGTTGCGTGGGACACCCTGTATATATACTTATAACTTTATTCTAATAACGCAACAAGGAAAGACTGTCTGTGCTCTAAGGACTTCTACAGGAGACTAAACTCTGGTCACAAATCCAAAAGAACCTTGTCACCATATGATCTTTCTCCATATGAAATCATTATCTATGTTTACGTTACCTCTCCGGCACTCTGTATGTCGATTTGTTTTTGAACTCATAATTCACTACAGAATAGTTCTTGGTATGAACGAGACTAAATAATTCAACAAGATATAATAACATTAATCTAAAATTTTTGTAAAAATATAGCATTGCGAACCTTACAGTATTTTACCTATGGACTATTGTATTATACATTGTATGTATGTTTTGCGGCCAAAAACGATATTCATTCATTTTTTTTACTGTATACATTTTTTATACATTTGTATATAATTAAATTCCTTATTCAAAGCATATCAGTAAGTATATCTAATTATACATATACCAACAAAACGGTACACATAACATAGATATCATCACCAGAAATATGTTATTCATTAGTTACTATCATTCGGAAGAAAAATGCTCCATTTATTTTATACTATTAGAAGTATACATATATGTATGTTCGAATGATTAAGATCTTCATTCCAGTGTTTGATGTTTATGATCCACATAATTTCTTAAATGCGATATACATCGCGACTCATCTGTTCGCAGCGTAAATTGTATGTCAAACCTAGAATAGGTTTACGTATCTTAGGTAAGTGGGAAAATATAATAAATTGATGGGAAGCAGCCAATCACACGTGAGAACCTAAAGAAAGCAGACGCTTGGATCGGTCGATTACCTTTTCACATTTTCACACCCACTTATGATACATGACTGGATTCCTGCTGAGCATCGTGAATTTGTTTTCTACGATTTAATCTGAACAGCGTCTACGAGCCAGAACCGACAACAATTTCGAACATACCTTGAAACATTTATTAAACATTAGCTATCTCAGTTTGGACGATAAAGTTGTTTGTTCGTATGAAATTAAGTATTAGGTATAGGGGGGAAAATAATGTTTTTATTCTTATATATACAGGGTGTTCGTTATGAAACGCACTGTAGTAACACCGTTGCATTCCTTGTCAAATTCTGAGGAATACGTGTATTTCAGAATTACGTGTATTTCAGAATTACGAATATACGTGTATCCTCAGAATTTGACAAGGAATGCAACGGTGTTACTACAGTGCGTTTCATAACGAACACCCTGTATACATACTCACTGTAAATTTAATTTCAAACAGATTATCAATTTTTTATTGGAATTCAAACACATCTCCCGTAGAAAATCCTTTGGTTAACAATGGTTTTTTTTTACCAAGGATAATGTGTAGTGAATGAATTTAAATCAATGGAAAAACATTGATTATGGAAATTTTTTTACACGCATGCTCTCCCCCTTTCTATTTCTCTTGTTCGCCTTATTCTCGCTAGAATGGCTTCAGAATACACAATTTGTACAAACGATTACACATTAAATAAATGTGCTGAAAATATGGCGAGTGTAACATAGAAAATGAAAGTTAAGGAAAGCACTGAGGGTTTCCTGTTAAAGCGGATAGAGCCAAAATAACTCAATACAAAGATTGGTTATTCGCTGGTTGGAACGGAAAGTTTTAGAAATGTTTATTAACCTAGCTTTGTGTTATTGCAATGACTCAACTTCTGTGAAATTACAAATCAATATTCCATAAGTATTTTCGAATCAGAAAATGCGATTTCTACATAACGAATGATTTCAAAACGGCGCATTGCGGTAAAGTCTTTTTATTCGGAATTTCATTATTTGTGATTTTCTGTTTTCGCAACATTTTTTTTCTGGCTTAACTCCCGCGAATACTAAGATTTTACTATATATGAAAAGGCAAATACATAAAATCACTCAACTGCAAGATAAATAAATGTTGAAGATTCGCAAGTTTCGATGTTCCAAAATAGAGGCTATAAATAGAGAGTGAAAATAGTACACATTACTTTTTATGATTTGTTTCAAGTACCGACACTCTTAGTACGAAGAACAAAGAAACATGAATCCTTTGAGTACGAGCCACTCAAAAGCACGGCGCACGCTGTGTATGTACAGTCTTGTTACAACAGTAGCCGTCGCTGCGTATCGTTTCGCGGATCACATAAAGGATATAATACTCCTTGCTATTACGAATGAAAAGAGCAACGTTTGACAAATAGCTACAAAGTAAACAGTTCGAACGACGCGAGTTGCTAAGATCGCCTGTAAGTCATGATTCCCGAACTAGGATTAAAGGATGGTTTAATAGAAATAACATGAACCATAAAAAGAGTATAAAAAAAAAGAAGGAAGAAATTCTGTCATAATCACTAATCTCGAGGATATTAATTTCCTAGGAATAAAATAAAATGTTACCAACTTAGCTTTTGGTTCACGTAGAAGCTTTTTTCTTTTACAGCATAAATTGGTCCATATCGACACATTCCTGCTATACAATGAACTGGCTACCAGCATTGCATCGCGATCAAGATTCGGTCGAATTAAAAGATGCGCAGACTTGTATCCCAAACAAAAAACTGCTATATTGTAAGGATCAGCCGTTACCGACGGAGTAACCGAAGGTCAAATATCACCCCATATTGCGCGGGCGTCTAACGAACCATCAAACGACGATCTATTGGTCGTGTGAATCCTAAGATCGCGATACGGCGAAATGTGGGCTCGTTCCTTTCGCCTTCGGAAAGAATTAGACCAATGGAGCGAAAGGAGCCATATTGATGGCTATTTACGTACATCACGAGAACTGACAGTCACCATCACCATTTCATAAATTGCTGCGAACGATGGATGTGCGGGGATTGATGACCATGCAAGGACGACCTACCTACCACCTATTCGGTGGGTGAGATCTATCCATAAGATTCTTACAATGGACAACATCGCCTCGCTGCGTTGCAGATAAACAAATTATATTCAAATGTCATAATGACATTCTTGCGTGAGTTATCAATATCTGGTGAAGAAGTGAGTTGGTGAGTAATGCTGTGTCCGTGTATGAGTGCGCAACGTGTGTGTGGATGAATAGTTTGAATGTGTATTGTTGTATGTATTTTTAATTTTTTTTTTACGATTATTGTGATTTATACCAATGAATGTTTCTGATATCTGATCTTGCGCCTCTGACCTAGGATGATTTTTTATCAGAGAATCACCCATTGAGTTTTGTATATTTTACTGGCGAATTTAACAAGATCCGTGGGTGAATCTTATGATATCGATTGAATAAAGAGTATGAATTCAATGTAAACGTCAACGTTCCATGGATATATGTATACATATTGCGACGTTATTCCCCACAAAAATCAAAATCCCAAACCGCCGATAAGAAATTAGGTGAGCACTAAGAGAGATCCGTAAAGCAAGTAAACATACACAAAACGCCGTATGATTCTCTCTCAATGATTTTCGATATTTTCAAGGCCCGATATGCGATAAACGAAATTTTTTGGGAGCCAGATGATCTCAAAAGTCGGTATCGAAAGGTGCTCACCAAATATAAACGGCAACGATATCGGAAAAGGCAAGTCCGGGGACTTCCTTCCTTCTCGGACTTCGAGTAAAGCGGCAATCGGCTTCTAGTTCATTATTAACTATTTTTACTGTAAATCTGACCACAAGCTAAGATGCTCCAAACGTAAGTGAACGAGCCGGAATTCGTCGCTAGAGGCAGAGCCTTAAGGGCCCCCCTCCCTAAATTAATACTTCCTAATTCGCACGATAGAGCGATAAAAAAAATATAGTAATAGAAAATATTTAATGCTTGACAGTAGACAGAGACGAAGCGTTTGGCAGCCAGAGTCCGAAGATAGGCGGAAGAGGCCGAGTCGAGTGCAGGAGTCCTTAGTGCGGCCGATCGTGAGTCCTCGACGCGAGCGGCAGGATCCAGCGAAGAGTGGGCCCTGGTTTCATCTTCGGGGGCCACTGATAACGGGAGCGCCAGTTGACGTTCTGCGACTGGGCGGCACGATAGAGGATATGACCTTTCCTCCTATCGGCGGCATGAGTGGCAAAGGCCATTTTTCGCGGCCCGTATGGACGGCTGGCAGAGGTAGCGGAGGGATCCCATCCCGGGTCTCCCTTGCTCCACAAGAGTCCTCCGGAATGAACAGCAGTATGGTCCAGTCTCTGTCGATCGCTCGTCCGGTAGCTCAGGAACTCTCGTTGGCGGTCCGCTTCGTGCTCGTGTTGTAGAACGTAGATTTGCCTATGACAGTAGAGGCGGTAAGCGAGTGCAAATAGGAAAGCTCCAAGAAAATAAAAGCGAGAAGCAGAAAAGCCACTGATAACGGGAGCGCCAGTCTTAGTGACTAAATTTCCGAAATTCATGTCACAATATATATATTCCTATAATAAATAACGAAGATTATAATATTGTAAAAAAAAAGACAATCACGGTCTAACTGGGAGATCGAAGGGTAGATAAAGCAAGGAGTTTAAATAATCTGAAGTCTGCGTTTAATGTCAGTGAATCTATAGGTTAAAAGCCAGTGATCGGATTTGTACACCAGAGAACCAAGGAAATATAAAAGTAAACGACCTCTTTTCACCTGACTTAAGAACTTAAATCCCAAAGGGATGAACGAATACTGTCGCCGGCTCGCCAAGAGATTGCGAGGACGAGACCAAGAATTGGCGAGATTGCGAAAGAATTTTTTCGATCTACGAGCTAAGTTTCTGCAGCTCGAGTACGCATTCAAAGTAAATTTACGAACTCAGACGAATAGCGAAAAGGAGTTAGATCTTCTGAAAGCCGAGAGTCAAAGTAAGTTCTCGTTGAAACGAGCATGCATTTCAGTACACTGACCCCATAACCAAGTTTAGGTTAGCAGTGTAAATAAAAATAAAACACTCACACATGCTCGATAAGAAGTGTGTTTCGAAATTTACTGCCATTCTACGAAAGTAATTACATCTCTCTCAGATACGTATGAATCAATAAGGACACAGCGTTCCTCGCAGTACTGGCAGTAAATTTCGAAACACCCAAGATCATGCCTAATTAATTTTCATGCTGGAGTTCCTTTGAATAATTGATTTAACGTGTATGATTCGTTTAGCAATCAAAAGAAAATATGAAGATATCCTGAATGTAAATGTGACACTAGAGACGGCATTGGAGAAATTAACAAAGGAGAGAGATGATTGGAGGAAGACGTGTCTGGAAGAGAAGAATCTTTCCAAGGTGTAAGGTTCATGCAATTTTCATGAGTATACATTTTAAAACACTAAACTCTTTATACTACAGTATGTCTGAACGAATAACGTGTGATTGATACGTTTTGAGAGAAGGATGCTTATAAGGGATCTTGATAAATCAATCGATCAATTAATAAATAATTCACGCGTATATTATACCACAGAACGCCAACTTAATACAAGCATGCATTCAAACCTAAGAAAAAGTCTTGCAAAATCGTTAATCTTTATCAATCTACAATTTGTGTGCGTGTCTTTGACATAACGGTAGGAGAATAAACAAAATTTGATGATACGGATAGGCAAGGATATATTCTCGGTCCATTGGAAATCTTCTAAAGACTCGCAAGTTAGGCAGTGTGACTTCGAACTTGGTATCATTTATCTTGATACATCGTTGTCAGGTATCAGACCCTGCCCAAGTTCTACCCTTTATAGTATACTTACCACTTGTCTGGCCTTACGTCGATCCTTCCTTATCGTGTACCTACTATATTCCCACGCACGTAAAACTGCTACATAAAAACGTGGCTGAGGTGACAACGTAAATGGATTTACTTAAGTAATGTGAAAGACGAGGTGTGGAAAACCCGTAGATATAAGTGCGAGGAAGAAATGACGATAAATGGACAAAAGTACAAATTATTTTAGTCATTCATTCGAATTTCTTGAGAGGAATGCCTAATGTATTTCATCTGGCAGTTCTTCCCGAAAAATATATCTCGCATTTATTTGACAGCTACAAAAAATATTTGGCACCACAGAAAAGTATGTTAAATAAAATTTCGGATAGAGCTTTGCATTTAGAGTCGTATAAATGTTTATGTATATGTTGAAATATGTTATAAGTATATTATTAATATATTTCTAAATATACTTTCAACTATACACAGACATATATTTGAACATATAGTTTAAACATACTACAAGTATATAAAACTAATATTGGAAACATATACTTGGTAGTACATTGCGAAATATATAAAGATATATTAATACAAGAAATTTCCTAGTTGTTTCCCCAATAATAAAAAGACCCCGACGTGAATGTTTGAAAACCATATTGGCATACCGAAATAAAGTTATTTTAGGTCGGAAGGAACCGCCCTGCAAAACGGGTACGTTGTGACTTAATGTTTTCAATTGGCGGATACACTTTTATTTCTCTAAGTTCCGTCAATATACCTCAGGTAGGATTTGTATAGATTTTCGCTTACTTTTACGGTTCTAACCTAAAGTCTGTAACTCAGAACTCAAAGATTTTATTGTGGATAATTGAGACTGAAGAAATTCAGAATCCAGGCGCCAACTGTATTGGGTTTGATATTTAAAATTTTAAAACTTTGACCTCAGTAATCTAAGTTTGATGAAAATCGAATTGATAGCTTCTGCAAGGGATTAAATGTATTAAACGTTTAGATTTTCTTTATATAAGTAATTGTTTTTGTTGACCTGTTCATTATAAGTTATCAAGAGGATATCAATTTACACATTCGACATCAAAATATTGTGCAGTCGTATGTTAACGCAATTTAGTCGAATGCCTTCACTCCAATTTAAAGCAGATAACGAGTGACACTAATTTATCGAATTTCGATAGCACTAGTAACTACTATTAGCAGTACAGTAATTTTTTAACGAAACGATTAATTGTTTTAAATCAATTTTGTGATGTTTCAAGTCAGATGCATCGAGAACTCTGTTGATGATTTCTTTAAATTATTTATGACTCGACATTATGAAGGTTGAATCTCGAAATTAAGAATTTTAATTTAGAGACTCAAGTCGATATTGTATAGCATAAAGGCGAAATTTAGGGATAACTTTACTGCAACAATAAAACTACTCATACTCGAATATAGCTCAAATATTACATGCATGAAAACACGCGTGATGTAAATGGCAATTCTTTTACATGCTTTTATAGACCGTAGAATTATTATAGGACCTTGAGCCTCAGTAGTGCTCAATGGCATATTATGCGGAGACGAAAAAATTGCGTTTATAATATTCGCCTTACAGCTTAGAAACTGCGATGAACGTTTTAAGACGTTTAAGTATCAAAATTGTGGCCCAGGAGCAAAGCGGCTGGAGTAGTGACTCAAGAACATACAACTATTAGAAATATATCCAGGCTAACTAGAGATGAATTGTGAAGCACAAGCATCTCTGACCGCTGTCTGCGCGGGTTGATACTAGTTGTGACGTCTGGAATTACTACTAGCGTTCGCTGCGGTAAAAAGCTAAAGTTTTAAGCGAGGTAAATCAGTGACAATTCAGAATTATATAGTGCATCAGTGAAACATTTTTTTCGATTCCTGCAGAGCCCTTTTTTCAATTTTCTACAGTAATTATGTGAAATAGCATGATGAGTACCAGTCCACGAGCAGTTAGGATTGTGATGACAGATGGAATGTTCGAGGGTAAAGATGCACGCAATATTTATTATAGTCATGGCTGTAATCAATACTGTGCGCAGATGATATACTTTATTGTCATATCGAATATAGTGACATCGGCCCATAAAGAACCAGACATGTGTAGCTTTCGGCGCCTGAGGGACAACAAAAGCCATGAAGCGAACGCAAAAGCAACGTCTTAATAGATTGTCGCATTGATCTGACTTAAGAAGTCATTAGAAGCTTTCGCTATTTAAATATACTACAGCAATGATAGGTTTTATAACGATATCAGTGCCGACACTTACCTGTACTTCATAATTATTCTACTTGTGAGTCATTTGAGAATCGGGCTCTGCGGGGACCGACATTTTATCGGAAGACTTCGATTCTTATACATTTAATGACTGCTTGTTGTATAGCAATTTTTGGGTGCAAGTTCTCGTTCGTGCTCTCGTTCGAGTTCTCGTTCGTGCATTACACCCATAGAAAAAGCAGTGCAGTACCCCATTAACTAGCCATTTACAAATTCAGCTGATGACTCGGTGAGTGGAGTGTCACACTACTTATCTTTGAACATCCTTACAATCGCAGATCCGAGTCTCAATTTCGGCAGCGCAAATAGACTCACTTTGTTTTAAATGTTCGACTTGTACTATTTTGCCATTATGTTAAATGCATATTTGATGTAATTTAATGAATATCACAATAGACTAAACAATTTTCTGTATCAATTATTGACGCCCTCATGAACAGCCAGGCCCCCATACATGTTGACGCAAAAAACATATATTAATTAGAAGAGATCTCTTTTCGAAGAAATTGATTTTCAAAACCTTTTTTTAATTACATTCTTCGTCCTTTAAATAATTTGAAAAACTACATCGTAAATATTCTTGCGGTCCTAAAAATAATGTCATAAACAAACTTTGAATTTATCCGCATGATTAATTTGGTCAAGTTTTTACCTCACCGCCAACCATATATCACCCAATGAATTTTAAATTTTGTTGGAGCAAAAATAATTAAGTTTTGTCTTGTCAATAACGTTCGTTCATGGATTAACAATGAACATCGAAAATTTAGGACGTAGGTGGAAATTTCAAATTCATTTCAAAATGGGCAAGTTTTAAAATATATATACGTATACGAAGTAACACGCAGTATAAAACAAAGGGTGTTATTTATACAAGTTAGATTCAGTAAAATGGTACTTTATTAAAATTTACTCTTACAAATTACTTTCAGTACTTTTTCTTCCGACTTTATTTTTATCACTCTTTTCTGAATTAGCTTCTTTTTTTTCTTTTAAACACACCGTTAACAGTACATGGCGGGGTACTACGAAGGATAAGCGCCTGTCTGCACCCCATGTGTCTCGACAGGTACTTTGACTGTTATAACCGCTTTTTATTATTATAGCTACTTTTACCGTTGTTTCGTGTGACTACCATACAGTAACCCTATAATAACCAACTTTAAAAAGCACATACAGTCGATTTTCTTCTAAAATTCGTTGGTCATCTCTACAATCGCCATTCAATGTTCCTCTGTTCTCTCGATTCCAAATGTATCTATAGACACGAAAAAACGTCTGATACTAAATGGTTTACAAAACTGTCCAGTAAATGTATTATTTAGTATAAGTCTTTTTTATCTTCAACGGTAAACTTATACACCTCTGCAATAATTTTTTTAAAGTTTCGAAAATGATTTTTTTGCTAAATCATTCCGGAAAGTCCTTCTATAATATGCGCATACACTTCAATGGACAGTATATATTTAGTCAAGAGATACGCAATTTTGAAAATTAAATCGCTTTTCTAAAAAGTATTACTTAATAATATAGTTTTTCTCACGGTCACGCTTTGAAAATACATGTATTATTGGTAATGGGTGTAGGTACTAAATGAATATAACATTCAGTGGATATATATATTATAAGATAACTTTATTCTATTAACGCAACAAGAAAGAACCGTCTATACACTAAGGATCTCTACAGGAGACTAACCTCTGGTCACAAAGACCAAAAGAACTCTAAGGATAAAGAACTCTATGATCTTTCTACATATGAAATCAATATGTTTACGTTACTTCTCCGGCACTCTCTATTTCTTTTTGTTTTTGTTCGATTTGTTTTTGAAATCATAATTCACTATAGAATAGTTCTTGGTATAGGAGAGACTGAATAATCCAACATATATATTATACAAATTTAACGAAAAGTATATCGTTACAAAATTATTAGGCATTCTTTGCAACGTTATACTTTACTAATTTACTAATCTGTGTGATGTAAGGGCGGTCTTGATATTAGTTTAAAAACAGAAGAGTTTCTATTGTAGTTCCTACAATTTACTAGCGAATAGCGAATACTACAGTTAATTTGTTTTACATAACACAGATGCCTACATACTTCCACAATATAATTCGTCAGCATCGAGTATTAAAATATAAGTTGAAGCATTCTTACATTACATGAAGAAACGTTCAAACAAAGCATGGAGACAGAAGTTAAATATTTGACGCGAAAATAGAAACAGAATAAGAGGCTTACAGTGGAAAGATACATAGAACATAAACAAACACTGAACAACCCTATAAATAGAAGGGCGCTGAGATTGTTGAACTGTTGATATACAAAAATAAGTAGATAAAAGATTCGTCAACTCCCGCGAGCCATTGCCATGAAAACAACCATTTTATCGTTCATCATCCTGCCTGAAGCTATCGGTTATCAGATACTTCCTCGCCATGAATTGCTTTCGTTACGAGCGCCCCGGTGTCGCATTATGTAAACCCGTTCTGAGAACTACGTAACTGTAACAGTATCGATAAAGGAAAGGAAATACTAGAGCTAAGACGTAGACATATAGTACGATCACTGCAACGTTTCTCGTTAGGTCATCTAAAATTGTAAAAGTTTTGCATCTGTCGTATATGGCTATTATGAATTCTTTAAATCTACGTAAAACGTTAGGGACCCGTTAGATAACCGTAGTGAAAGAGAAAATAAATGGAAGCCATAATTCTCTCTAATTTAAACTCAAATTAGATTATAGCAGAACCCACGTGATTTAGTGAATAAGCAAAAGAACATTTAAGAAAACGCTTATTAATATTATGCTTAGAAAAGATTAGTAACGTTCACCAGATAAATTATTAACTGAGAATAATGAATGTATTTTTGGTACGTCATTATCTTTCGAAGACAAAGATGGTTTCTACACGGTAGAGCATAGTTAATAGGAAAATCTCATTAATATGTATGGATTTTACGGAACCATAAAATAATTGTTTATTAAATATACAATGGGTTGTGTAGAGTTTTGGAAGCGCAATGTATTATTAATGCCAGTTTGGGTACAGCTGGTTATGAGAAATAGTCATTTGCGAATAATCTGATCTCACCTCATGTGCGCCTTTGACTCATACATATTATCGAATTCAATTATTCGAATTACACACATCTGTGTTTCTCAATTTATCTGTCGATATGGATATTGAAACTACGAGCGGGAACAGCTTGACCTATTTTTTCTGAAATTCTCTCGGTTGGTAGAATGCCTCACAATTCTTGTAATTCTTAATTAAAAAATAACGTTGAAATTTTACCAAAGCACTTCAGATACAGCTATTCCTTTTATCGCGCGGTATTCCTTTTCTTAATCTCGTATATTAATCTTAATTTTTGACGGGTTAATCCAAGGTAATTCGTTACAAACCAGTATATCTGCATTAAGGTCAACTAATAATTGTATAAATCTGCACTGTCATAAAGTAATTTAAATAAATCATAGTAACACGTGTTTTATACAAGAATTCCGTGATTACAAATCAATTGGTAAAAATTAAATACTTCCGCCTATACTAGGAAGTAAACATATCTTTCGATAACAGTAACTAAAAATTATAATTATTTAATGCGAATTATTGATAAGACAATGGACGTAAAGGCAAGACCAATTTAATAAAAAACAAGCAAACTAAACTGAACTAACTATATTGTTGCTGATTAACATATACACCTATCTAATTATTATTTTTTAATCTTCTTCCTAAAGACTCACATTGATACAATATTTTATTCAAACTAGTTTATAAAATTGTTTAAACATATTTATTACATATGTATGTATATAAATATATTTCCATGGAAATTGGCAAAATATTGGTGATTAATAGAATAAAAAAGTTCTTAAAGTAAAAACAAATTACCTACAACAAGAATTCTTCCCAACGGAATCCAATATCGTTGCCAATATTGATCTCATTTTTTCTAACTCACGGGAACAATTCCTCAACGTGAAGTTTTATAAAAGGGATCTTTGCCGTTTTTGGCCATATCAATAGTAAAAAAGTAGAAAACTGAGATACACGTAGGTACTGCTCCGAGGGCAATTCATTTATCTAATAGACGGAGGAACAAGATTTATTAATATTATCTTGCGTCGTTTCGTGAGAAAAACAAAGCTTGAATATTCGTCTTTCAATTTATAGCTTTTTATCAAGATCAATCGAGCATGTACCTTGCATTTTGTGCACTTTAGAATTCAGTGCTTGAAATCGATTCGTGCTCGAATCTTAAGAATCGTAAAAGTAAGAATGTATTTTAAATTTTCCACTCAATTTGTCGTGTATCATTTGACTCACTGCATACTAGTCTAAAAAGATACACGATAGCAATATAATATTTATGTCACATTTCTGAACTTTATATACTTGCAGAAGCAAATTTGTAATAAGTATAGTTTAACAAAAGTTTGAACATTTAAATCAATTTCCAATCAGCCATTAAACCCAATTTTTCAGACTGTAGTTACATATCTATCGTTAACCCTAGAACGGTGAGACAGAAATGTATCTCGCGTTCCCGGTGACATCAGATCACCGTATTAGGCTTTGTATTACCGTAGTATTATTACTTGACTAATAGCAAAGTATATTAACTGACACACAGGCATGACTGCTCGTTACATTAACGAACATGCAAACAAATTAAACCTTTCAACGCCTGAACGCCATCGTTCGCCACAGAGGTCGTTGCTTAGGGCTGATAGCATATTAGGTACTTTATCGTGCTGAGACTGTGTTCGTGCGTTATTGCAGTCTAGATACTCCTACTTTATGTTTTCAACGAACCCGTAATGTGCCAAGCGTAGTACACGAAGTAGTTACACAGGTGAAAATGGGGAAAAGCTTATTTCGAAACTAACAAGGTACATCACTTTAGTGTCCCCCTCCGATTTTTATTAAACTCAACTATGTCGTAGCGCTTGAAAAACTAAGAGACACGTATTTTTTTTTATCGGCGGAAAAACGGTTTTAGGGGGTGAAATCAACCCCCAAAGTTCGGCATGTCGAGGGGTGATAATGCAGTTTCACCTAGAAGGGGAGGACCGATTTCAATGAAACAAAAACTAAAATGTTTCTCATCACGAGTAATGAAATTCCACATCCCACGCGATGTGGGAAAAATGCCCAGGTGTCAAAGGGTGACGCAACTCAACTTAAACACTAGGAAAACCAGAGGTAAAATACCAAAAGTTGAAGAAGAAATCATCAATATTATTTATTTTTCTTATAAAATAGTGAAATAGATTTTTACTTTGCTAGTGAGACATTATCACTACATAGAAGTCAATGTGCTCCATGTTTCCAAATGATATTTACATTGTTTCGTAAAAAAAAAACGAAGAATTTAATTTATTTAAGTTATAATTTTTCCATCAACCTTACCATAAATTATTGTTGGGAAATTTTCTTTGATCTATCTTAGATATTTACTAGTAAATTAAGGCATAATTCATAAACACATTAAAAGTCTGATTTTTATCTTTTGTGCTCGAGCTCGGAATATCTTTGAATATATGCAAGAACACACTCTGTACACATTTGTACACTAAGATATGAGAAACACAACAAACATACGGTGAGTTACAGAAGACGTTCGCTTCAATTAATTACAATCTCTCAACGGTCACTTTATAATATGATACTAAGCATGCCTTAAGATTGATTAAAAATGATAAGACAACATATGTATTGTAACGTGGCGTTACAGAGCTGGAGGGGATACCACCTAGGAATGACCGAAAAATAAATAAATAGGACGTAGCAAGCCGAACAGTGGGTTCGATGGCACAGTGGTAAAGTGCCCGACTTGGCAGTCCGGAGGTATCGGGTTCGATTCCCGATCAGAACTCTTAATTTTTCGGAAATTCCTAGCTCACTAGCACTCCCTGGTGGCTCTGTGGATAAATTAATTATAGTGGGGGCGAGCCGGGTACCCCGTTATAGTATATAAGTATTATTACACAATACATACCTGATAATTTTCTGTGATAGAATTTTAGGGGGCATAACTAACACTTACCTACCTAAAAATGAGGGTTAACTTTCGAATGTTCTTTACTATAGACTGTTACTTAAAATACATATTTTTATACCATTGAATAATATATATTTTGAGGTATAAGTAAGAAAATTTCTATCGAAAAATAGTAATAAATAAAAAAGTTATAGTTGCTTCTGTCGGAGTATCTTTGATTGGCTTTTTGGCAGTGGACAAAATTTTGAAGATGTGGCTGATCTGAAGTGAAATAACCAAGCAAATTTAAAATATATTAATTGATTTGAATACTAAAGTGGCAAAATTAATGTTGTTTTAATAAAATGGCGGCCATTTAAACTCAAACTTCAGAAATTCGCAATTACTATCTTTAGTTTTTGACGACAAAAATATTAAAAAATTAGAAAATGACAATTCAAGTAAATCCATCCAGTGACTCTTGAGGAATTGTGTCCACAGATTTCAAAGACATGGTATCTAGAGAAACACGTTTAAAGTTTCAGTCTGCACGTTCGAGTGCATCGGAATCGTTAAGCAATAACTTCGTTATTTTTGCGAATTTTACCTAAATATTTTAGAAAAGTTTTTTTAAGATGTAGAAATTCAAGAAAATGCAAAAACAAAAAAGCAATTTTCCTTGTGGGTATGTAGTTATAGCCTCTTAATTCATTGTATCTCGAGTCAAAAAATAAACTCTATTTCCGGATCAAAAGAACGAGATCAGACTCATTAGAATTTATAATGGTCCGGTTATTACAGTTCCGCTTATGACGATTGACCGCATATTGCACCGTACTTGCCCTCCTTAAGTTTGGTCAGAATATAAATACATCTCTACCAATTTTCATTTTGTTTATTACTTCGTTCGTTTAATACGACATCATTCCTTTGTCCCTTGAATGTCATTATAAACGGACTCCACTGTATTTATCGAACGACCAGACCTAGATCAGTGTGAGGAGAACAAAATCAGATAAATGAGGACCGAAATAGTACTTACTTTTGATTCGGGTATATTAGGTGTACAAATCAATTCTAGGCCTTTTTTGCATAATTTTGATGTTTGTTTACGCAAAAAAAACGAGCAATTATGGCAGGGAAAAAAATTAGAATTCGAATAGGTGCCGTCATTTATTAAATTTTGAGGCGGAGAATTAATTTGTAGACCTAATAATCGGCTATATAGCGTAATTAAATTCGTATGGTAGAGTTTGGCTGAAGTCAATTCGTTAAGTTCCATTAAAATATTTAAAAATATATTTAAAAGTCTGAATTTAACGCTAACAAATAATAATTATTCTCATAAATAAATTATAATGCTTACTGAACGCGAAAATCTACATCGTCATTTTTTCCCTATCATTTACGGTTGGAAAAAAGAGCACGCGAAAGAGAGAGACAGCTGCGGCATACCTTATGCTTAACAGTAATTTTTAACGATCAATTTATATTTCGCGCCAGGAGTAATGTTTAATTTAGAGCTCTAGTCGATCTAACTCCCACCGCTGAGTTATTCGGTTTTTTATATTACCGTCTTATTCGGTAAGCGGCAAATATTGTCCCTTTTGCCAATTTTATTGTCTTCCGACTGGTACGGATCGAACGGACAGAATCACTATATACTTATTATACGTGGTCATAGACATCAGGTATTCATAAAAATAAATTCATAGACAATGATAAGTTAAGTGTATATTATATCACATTTTGTATTTTATTTGTTTTATATATAACAGTTAATGTCGGTATAAGGCAAAAGGGCCATTTAATATCAGCTCTAGGCTGTTCAATCTGTGGAATAGAAGTCATAGGTAAATGAAACAACTAAGAAAGAAGAGAATTTACAAGTCATCGATGCTGAGGACAGTTATATACATATTCAAACGAGGGAAGAAAATACTGCAATATCATCACCAAATAAAGTGAAAAAAGTGAATAGAACTATATTTATATTATAAGGTATTTCGTTTAATGTAAAGAATGGATGTATGAGTATGGTTGAGAGTTGTGTGTATGATTAAGTATCGTCGAGTGTCGCGTTGAGCTAAAAGGAGTATGTTTCAAATTGATTTAAGTCATGTGCTAAACTGTTAGATCCCAGTTTTTATTGGATTAATCATGTAAATTCTAAATCCAGTTTTTTTTGTATTAGTTTTATCGATTTATACTTTTATTTTAATAATAATAAGTAATATTAAAGCAAGACTTTAATATTACAAATTTCTTGGATATCAAGGTTTCCGCAAATATATTTCAAAGAATCGGTTAACTTGCTAATTTTTTCGAAAATTAGGAACATCTGGCTAAAACGAACGATTTCTCCCCTGCAACCTCAATTTTGCCCAACTTTACATAATTAATAACATCTCCTTAACTGGACGGTAAACAAATTTTGGTTTGAGCCAATAGACGCAGCTGATTGAGCTTTTTCGATCAGGCATTAGGGAATGTAGAATCAATAGAATAGCATAATTTTACCATACTACTTTAATATCTCCTTATGTCAACCTGTGTCTAGGATTCTCGAATTTGTTTTCATAGTTTTCGAGGCATACAAAAATTGTATAAAAGAAATCTACGTGATCACAATTTTTCCTTACTTTGTAATCATCGCATAAAAACACAACATATTTTGTTCACATCGTCTATAACAAGAGTTATGGATTATTTAATTAAAATTTAATTATGTATTTCCAAAACCAAAATTAATTTAATCGAAGAAGTCACATAATAAAATAGACCAAACAATTGTCCTAGTAATATTGTCCCGTCGAAACAATCCACCTTTTGTTCGTAGCTATTACTAAACCTGTACTCCCAGGCGTTATATTTAAAGAAAAGTGACAACGTGGTACAAGCGTTGACAGCGACGGCAAAGATGTCAAAAACTTAATGATCGGTAACAGGACAGCAGATTCTTTTATCCGAAGCGAATGGGACATAAATTTAACCTAAAAGTAGTGAAACGTTTCCATCAGTCCTTTTAGCAGCTGTAAAATTTTCGTAGCCGCGTCATTACTCGCAACATCCATTAATTTGATGATACACATTAACTTATATTATCTAGTACTAAGCAAAAGTACGGCCAACTGCATATACATATGAATAATAAGCTCTATATGAAAATTTTGACTGTCTTTACTCTAATTCCTCATGTCTGGTAATATTATTATTACAGGTAATTTTTTTTTTAGCGAGCCCTCCGGAACAATTACCAAATTACTACGTTATTCATGGGGCAGTCTATTATGGGAATGAAATCTTGCGCGTGTATGTAAGGATTGTAACTCATTTTTACCCATTGTTGAAGGATAAATTGTTTTACTTGTACAGAAGATACGTATATAGCTCACTAGACTCTGTATTTGTTAAGTACTGATAAAAAGAAAATTGGTACTTAAAAATAACAAAGGGAAGTACTTACTAATAACATTACAGAGCATCTTTACGTACTGAAAAGATTAAATAAATAAAAATATTCGTATGTACTCGAATTAAGGAATGAGAAGTAAAAAGATACGTCATATAGCATAACGAATATCCTTGCGTATAGGAAATATACTCATATAAATATACAAAATATAAACATAGAAGTTGGGTATAGGGTTGCGAGAATAATGAGTCACAGGTTTCTATGTAATTATTTCCTAGCAAATTTTGCGACATCAATTTCTCTTAGAAGTTCAGATTGAAGAGATTTTATCCAAATTAATTTAGATAATTAAAGGTATATAATTACATATCATAGCCCGCACCATTCATCTGTTATATTCGGTATTATTAACACGTTTCGTGCCGCATCGATTTTTGGTTACTTTCCGTTCAAGCCGCGTGGACATTTAAGCCCCAGGCGGCACGGAACGTGTTCAAATTTTCTCATGGATTTTTAATTAAAAATCAACTGATATTCATAATTATCAAAGAAAAGTAACTCGTACGAAAAATTCTTGAAATTAGCAATATTTTATAATTTTTTGATGTTTGTCAAAATAACCGATTTGTGAGTGTCGATTAATTTGCGTCCATGAAATTTGAAAATTTATAAAATCTGTATTCGTCCTCAATCTGATACTTCCGAGAAAAGTAATAAATACCCACGGAAGTCCTGCGGTGATATACATATGCGATGTTTGCAGTTGTTGTCCTATATACAACATATGCGTTTTTATCTCTGCCATTTTATAATTATCATAAAAACATATTCTGACCCAGCCCACACGGAGAGAACGAAACAGTCATTCTGTGTTTCACACATCGACCACCAGCGTGAGAAAAAAAATTGAATTCTCGCAGTGGTGGCAGATATGTACGTACAGAATTTCAGTTTTTTGCGCTGGTCATCTGTGTTTACCCGCAGACGGTCAACGCGAAAACGCCGAAAATCTGCGCGTTTAATGCCATGATATACAGGGTGTTCAATAAATGGTGGTACAACCTAGAAGTAGGTGATACCTTTGCAGAAAATAAGAAGATTTTTAAGAATAGTTCTTTTTTAATTAGAGCGTCATTTTCAAAATAATTACAGGCAAAGTTTGTTGCGCGCGCAGCCTGTCTAGTTATTTTTCAACGTACCGACCATGTTAGTTCTTCCGTAGTCACAAGCCCCCAGCTTCTCTCTAAGTTTGTGTTCATACTTTGTGTTATTCATTTATGTTTTGCAAGAACTTTAAGTATAAACGCTCCGTTAAACAGACTGGCCAAAAATGACCTTTGCAGCAATGTTTATTACATTTACTGTCGGTATTATTACCAAATTCCATAGTTGTGACAAAATTTTCAATAAAGAACTACCTTCAATACAATGGTCGAAAATTCAAATAACGAGTATGTTGATATGATCATGGCATTAGGAGTATGCAACGGTAATGCCTCTGCTGCTGCCAATTTATATCAAATTTTGTGCATTATTTTCTTAACTTTATTTCAATTACACGAAAACGGATAACACAAGATATAAACACTAACTCGGAGGCAAGGTGGCGGCTTGTGACTGCGGAAGAACTGACATGGTCCGTACGTTGAAAAATAACTAGATAGACTGCGCGCGCAACGAACTTCGCCTGCAATTATTTTGAAAACGACGCTCTAATTGAAAAAAAAAAAACTATACTTAAAAATCTTCTTAATATCTGCAAAGGTATCACCTGCTTCTCGGTTGTACCACCATTTTTTGAACACCCTGTATAACGAGTGCCTTCATTGGTGAAACAAATGAATACCGGTCCCTTCACATGAAGCACCGGAGCTGACAACATTTGCCATTAAACGCGCGGATTTTGCACAGATGACCAGCGCGAAAAACTGAAATTCTGTGCGTACACATTTGCCACCACTTCGAGAACTCAATTTTTTTTCTCACGCTGGTGGTCGATGTGTGAAACACAGAATGTCTGTGTTTCGTTCTCTCCGTGCATAAGTAAAAGAAAACTTTTTTCATTTCGAATATTGATTGCAAATTCTTTATTAACCCTTTCGAGATAGGGGCTTTCTGTCCGAAATCAATAGTATGATCAGTCAGTCAGATTCTTAAAAAAACCATGTCAGATTTTATCGAAAATCGAGATATAGCATTGTTCTCGCTTTCCCGAAGTACTAATTGGCTGTCGGTGTCGTCAACAGCGAGTCGCCGAGTTCTACTTGAAGTTTCTGTTTCGGAGTGAACGCAGTTCATGGCATCGGTTTGACAGATGGGGGTTACGATGATCGCGGTTGCGATTGTGATGATGATTTAATGAATGAAAAGTGGGCGATTTGAGGAATATAAAAGGTTATATCATTGAATGAAAACGGTAAAGTAGTTTCAGTAAAATAAATAAGACGGATGATATACAAGAGAGTCTTGTGAACTGTATAACCTTTTAGAACTGTATTTTGATCATTTTAGGATGTTGAGTACGATGTATTAAAGTTAGCATATGGAATTTGGAATATAGTACATTTGAAGTTTTATGGATAAATTAGTTGCCCACGAGATATCATGATTATATAAGTTCGTAATATGATTGTTTAGTGGGATAATAAATTTGTATTCAAAGCGCTGCAGCGCAAATAGATCTCCAATCGCGCGCGAAAGCGCGCTTGTTGCTCTAGTTTCTTAAAATTTCCGAGATTGTTGAATTCAAATCCGGCTTCAGATTTTCAAAATTTTGCAAATCAAGATGGCAGATCAAAATTTGTTAATAAATCGTTCGATATATGTAAAACTCAATTTCTTAAAGTTTTAGGGTTATATTACAGAAAAGTGATCTGATTTGTTTCAATTTTTTTCATACTACTAACGAAAAATTATGCAGCGTTTACGAGTTTCAGGAATATCGATACCGGATATTCGGAACTAAAAATATTAAATAATTCAATTTAATGACATCAAAAACTTTATAATACTAAATTTCACGCAAATTGCAGCATCTGCAATGAAAATGAAAGAAATCGCATCACTTTTTGTCATATGGTCCGCCATATTGGACCCGCCATTTTGAATATGTTGGAATACGAATGAGCGTTGATCGACAAAAGATGACCTACATGATGATGATTTTGTTTTCTGTCAATTTTGTTTATCTGTTACACTGAACACACGTTCACATACGTTCTATTCTAAATAAACCCTGTTTTCGGATATCCATCCTCTCCTTTATTATCTGTGAAGATATCCTGCGCAACAGAATATCATAATTGTAAGGTTATATTCAAATTCAGCCATCTTTAAAACCTCAATATACTAATTTCTATGAAAAGTGGATGAATAGTTTCCACAATTAAAAAAAGAATATAATGTTTCCTATAATTGCCACCCATCCCAAAAGCTTTCCGTCTCAAGAGTTCGAACACTATTAATTTTTCTATTAATCATCATCAATTTTTCAAAACATTCAAAACAATCGTCTAACTAACCAAAAATAAACTACTGTCTTATATATTTCGAAAAGAATGTCCTTTTCCATATGAGATCTCGAGATATAATTATCTTGCGTTTTTCAAAAACTGTAAGTATGCAACAATTACAACAGGAAACAGGAACGGAGATCGAGAAAGTTTGAATAGAATTTCGTGAATTCCTCATTATAATATTAAAAAATAACATTTTGTAACAGCTACGGTAGTACTAAAAAAAAAATGGTCTTAAAAAGCAGACATTTTTAAAAATGTATTCCAATCTCACTCTTCACTGATCGCGAAAATCAACAAGTCTATTGAAAGAGTCTATAATACAATAACTATGAATTATGCATAGACACGTGCACAAAACTGTGTGCAAAGTCATGCATCAGAGTTTACATAAGAATATTGAAGTATCATCCCTTTTCTCATGATTAAAATTAGATTGGATACTAAGGAAATTGCTTCGAGGATTATAAAACTGTCCAACAATTTATATCTACGCAGTGTTCTGCAATACAGTACACTGAAAGATTTTTAATCTTTTTAAATTCTGCAATTAACTCTCTGGTCTGCAGCATTTTTCATCGCCACTGGAAACTAGACCCGGATCACCAGTGACCCAGAAAGTCATATCCTCTATAAAAATGGTTCAAATTTGTTATTTTTATATTGTTTTTATAAAGTTTCAAAAAAGTATATTTCTATTAGAGTATGAAACAGGACTTTGACGAAAATCTAAGAAATTACATTTTTGACTGATATTGCATTTCTCTTAGACTTGAATTTTTTTAACATGTAATGGATATAATGGAAAGTTTAATGTGTAAGGTTTGAAAGTACAATGCGTAAAAAAAATTACAAATTAAAAGATATTTCAATAAACGAAAATGATAAAAAGAACGAGACAAATCTTATAAAATTTATATGCATTTATTGATTACAAATTTGATAAAACTTGAAAAAATAAAAGAAATATAAAACTTCGAAAATAATGAAAGATTAAACTAACTTTTGGAACAATTAACAGTGAAACGGTGATTAATATATGTATATCGGCACCATACGAGCTGCATATTGAAATTTCAACTTATTTTCTACACCTGGATCATAGGTGACCCGCAAAGCAGTTTTGTGCGCGTCCCTCGAAAGTCAAGGCTGAACTATGAACGTCATTATACCAGTAAGGAGGGCTCTATTCTTTCTCTAATATTCAAAATAGTGCCTCCTTCCCTCAAAACTGTCTCTCAGCGGGAATGCTATTTATAGAGTGCGCTTGGGTCACTGCTAACCCAAATGTAGACTAGAGATTTAAATGGGCAGCTAATAACTATTTACGTTGATAATACAATGGAACGAACTCGGATAATTCATGTATAGAAAAGTGATTCTGAGAGATATAATTCAAAAAGTATCAGCGTATTCTTACCCACTATCAAAGGCAAATACAATATATATTGCATCTAATGCACATATCAGTTGCAACGATCCCTCCATTTATGTAACGTCAATGTATGTACCAGTTTACTTTATCTACATGAGAGACAAATTGCAACTGACGTCTGTATTACATTTAATATTCCGTTTATTAGATACCTATGCTCATTCAAATGAATAAAGCATAAGTTATGAGCAAGAAAGTATGTATATGTGTCGCGTGCCTTAAGGCCCAAAGGGCCCCGTGATTGGTGCGTTCGGGCTAGAGCGCTCGAGGCAGAGTACAGTCGAAGATCAAGTAGTGGGGAGCTGCCGCCTCACGGCAGTTTGCCCAAGAAGCGTGTCAGAGAATGCGTCGTTGAACATGAGTGTGTAACAATCTGTACTCTCTTGGGAACAATAGATTCATCAAAGTTGCAGTGATGTGCTATCGTGAGATGTAAAGACTTGACGAAAGAATAAACTTAAAATTTGAAGATGCTACAATAGCATGTCTATGATATGGAAATATAGTAAAGTGCTTCAATATTCGTCAATATGCGGATGATCAAAATGTAGAGTGGAAAATTAAATATTTCGTGTGTCATATAATAAATTACGTCGTCGCGTGGATTCTATGATATTATTTATGACATTGATACCGAAGTCTCTCGAAGGAGGAGGAATACGAAGTGAAAAATTTCAAGGGTGAATTATTACGTCACATCTCGAAAGATCAACAATGGAAACCAAGAAAGACATTCAATTGTCAAATGAGAAAACAATGGGAATAAGGTTTGAGGCGAATCTTGAACATTTAAGTATGCACATAGGTAGCGTGGTGATCGACGATCAACATACGTTGAAAATTTTTTCTTCGCCTAATAATCAAATGACACCGACATCAAAGGACTCGACTGAAAATGCGACGAAAGGCCTTCCACAGACGTTAACGAAACCTCACCTTGTCGATCCTCTGGTCAACTTTTCCGGCAAAAATCCTAATTCTTTAAAGGACTCTCTCATTCAACAAAACTTTAATATCGTGCAGAAAGATTTTGATAGAGCACCGAAGAAACCTAGTTCTGTTAAAACAAGTTCTTCAAAGAGTAACTTGCTTTCGCGAGAAGAAATTAAACGTAACAAGAAAAGCTACCTAGAAGAGCAATGGGAAAAAATATTAAATCGGACGCAGATGGATGGCGAATTAACCATATCCTATTTCTTTGACAAGTTAGCCCTATGTCAAACTGTTAATCTTGATTTTGAAGAGACAAGAAAACAGATTCTCTTTGGACTAACATCCAATCTTGTGTTTATTCAGACGATATCAAAGTCACATAATAATGAACAGGATCTTCTTTATGATATTTTGGAAACGGAAGGATTAATCTCAGAAAGAATACGGATACGTAATCGGCAGTATGGATACACGAATAAAGAAACTTGCTGTAAAAAGACGTTGCATTTACAAAAGGATAAAGTATCACTTAAACAGGAGAGCTGCGACGAAAAGGAGAAAAGGGGTAAAGTATGTTTTCGATGTGGAGGTACGGGACATTTTGCAAAAGAGTGTCAAAATCAAAGACGTATCGTTTGTTACCGGTGCGAAGAGGAAGGGCATGTAGCATCCGGATGTTCAATTAAGAACAAGCGTACTAAGAAAAAGCGAGAAGACATTAAACAAGAGTAATAGAGGGTGTGACCGAAAAAAAATGCAGGAGTATCACAGAGATTACATGAAACAAAAAACAGTTACCATCGATTACCGAGCTGATGTTTCGCGGAAAGGTGGAAACAAATGGCATGTTTGATGAGAAAATGGTTGAAAAGATCATTTCGAAAATATCCGAATAATATCCATTAACGATTGCGGTTCACTTAGCAATAGTAAGAAGTTTACGGATATTTCGTATGTGATGAAAACTTTATAAATTCGTGGTAACACACAGTATATGTTTGCTCATAATATCAGGAAAGGAATAAAATATATGATTATTAATGATTGTTTAAATGATAGGCAATAAAAAACTTAATAAAGTAGCTGGCAATCTAACAACTTATCTTGGTTTGAAAATATTTTCATAGACATTAGATGCGGATGGTATCTGAAGTTACAAAAGCATTTTGATTGAATCGCTATTGCAAATCGTGCAAATTTATGTAAAATTTTTGATGTTATATGTAACACCAATTTTTGTTTTGTTTACTGTTGCCTCAAGAGTTCCTATTGCATGATACATTGAGCGAAGCAAATATCGATTATTGTAAACTCGATTTAAAAGCAATTACAAAGCGTATAGTTTTATTGTATATTTTTTCATAAGAACTGTAGGACTTAGTATATATTTACGCATATAGATATAAATGTATGATTCATGTATGTTTACATGAACAATGTAATTTATATCCCTGCAAGGATAGTGTTCCTGCTTGAATCTCGCAATAATTACAAACATCAACATTTTTAGAGAATCAGGATCTTTTTTTTTTTTTTTAAAAGCGACTGAATATGTATGTATGTGCTATTTGTATTCGACTGTATTATGTATTCGTCTAAAACTTCTGAAGAATATATTCGTAATTTTTAAAAATAATTTAAAGTTACATAGCTTCACTTTAAACATCTGCAGATTAAAGTATGTGAAAAGTAATTGTTGAAATCATTTTTAAAAAATTATGAATACATACTGTTAAATACAAATTTTCATGGATAAAACAACATTTTTACATATTCAATTTTCATCATGACGTAATTATTGAAAAAAACAATTATATTTAGTGATGTCATAGATTATTGCTCATTGTAAAGTTTCAAGTTCAATAACAACTTTGCAGATTACTACTGAAACTTCGTCTCGTTAGTTAAGTTTCCGTTTTTTCTTTTGTAAAATTACACCATTTTTGCGAATTTTACGTTTATAATAGTTACTATCGAGATTATTTATATAGGAGACTTACGTTGTACCTACAAAATAAATATGAATTTTGGCAAGTGATTAGTTTTACGTATGTTCATGTTACGTATTTTACGTATGCACATGAAACTCATATGATCCATTTTTTTTTTAAGTTCAACAAATTCATTTAACGCGTACTTGCTCAAATTCTGTTTAATACAATTATTTAAATATATTTTTTTGGAATCTTTAATTTGAATTGTTTAAAGAGGCTGGAATCAAATCAGTGCTAAATTTTAGTAATCTTTTTTGTAAAGTTTTATGCATCAAATAACATTGATTGAGTGTCATTTGTGTTACAGCATGTGTCCCTAATCCGGAGAAATATTATTACTGATGGATTTGCAAAAAACTAACTAATTAATCGTAATTTACGTTTTCGTTGAGCTTTTTATTCAAGAATATTCCATAATTCTTTACCGTTTTTAATGCAGCACTGCTTACTCTGTTTTTTGAAAAACCCTTTACAAATATACTGTCTAGATATTCCATATTGCTAACCGTTTAAAAATTACAGCCCGTTGTTTACCCAGCGAGAAATTTCTTCGTAAACAAACTGCTTAATTATGAAGGATTAACACTATCAAATATCTAGATGGTGAATCCGTAGAGGATTTTTCAAAAAACAAAATGAGCGATGCCTCGTTAAAATCTGCACAAATTACGGATTATTAATGAAGAAATAGAGCAAAATTTTCGGAAATTGCCATTAATCAGGTAATATTGGAAATTCATCGCTACGAATGTTTTTTTAGTTTATTAAGGCCATGTGTTATAATATATCCTTCACTGCAAAAAATTAATCCATAAAACTTCGTAAATCCAATAAAAAATAGTTACCATTGATTTGACTGGTGTGAATCGCTCCAACCTCCTTAACTGACTAGGAATGCAGACATTACGTGTGCCAATATTAAAAAAGATGATTTTCTAAACACATTTATATTACCGGCGGAACAAATGAGTTAAAGTGAGGTCAGTTTTATTTCATTATATTCTGGCCTTTCATCAATTTTCATTAAGAAACTTATCATTAACTTTCATTAAGATTAACAACAAAGTATACATATATTACGCATTCGTAGACTTTTAACACGTGATGTTAGATCTATTTGTTATGTCAAGTGCACGTGCTTTTCCCAAACATTTGCTACGCTTTTTATTTCTAGGATGATGAAAGAGTATGATTTATCACAAGCTCAAAGAAAAGAGGAATACCACAGGGATTTAGAGATGATTGGTTCGACAGCAGACAAACATATCGCTCAGCTACGCATCCTATTCGAAAAAGATCTTAGGAAGGTGTGTATCCATGAGTAATCATAAATTTTAGATCTGCACGATTTCCCCAAAGTCAGTAAAGTATGGCGCCCAATTTACCTTCCATGAAAATCCGCGATTCCACATATTTCGTGTACCGAGACACCAGAGCAATTTAAAAAGCAAATACTAAAAAACATTTTGCTGAATTTTTCTATGATACATTATCAAGAATTAGACATTTTTAAAAGTTTCCGGTTTTCTGGACGTACCATTCATGAAATTTGTGCAAGACGACTCGAAATTTTTTTAATTCTTATATTTCACATAACCCGAAAAGTGTTCTTGTGCATAAATATCAATTTTTGACCTACCTACTTTTTTATACAAAAAATTGAGCGTACCAGTCAAGTAAAATTATTACAAATTTCTCCTCTATTCGAATGTAATCCAGCGAGAACAATATAAACGATACTACGGTAAAGGGTATATTAAAAAATAAAATCTTTGCATCTATTGTCTAAATCTACTCTTGTGCGCGTAATATCACAAAACGGATAATAATGTATATGATTCCGGACAAGGTATTAAAGATTATGTGATTTTTCAACTATTCACATACGTCAAACGCACGTGACAACCAGGTTTATTGAGTTTCGATGTACGTAAATCCAGGTGGCTTCTTAATTCCATTCGTAGTAGAGTAGTAATTGTTTTATTGATATATTACGTGAATATATGATTTTGATGAACGAGCCAATTTAATCAACGGCCGAGTTACACTCGTCATCATCGAACATTACACTGTAGATTGGATTCCCTTTTTAATTAAAATCTCTGTCCCTTCTTCCGATAAGGCACGTAATTCTATGATTATTGAACAGTCAAAACTTTTCAAACTTATCGTCGCGCGCGGATGGTAGTTTCAAAGGACGTTTCTACCAGCAAATGAGAACTTTAGGACTTAGATTCTTTTATTACGATAGGAAAATGTTCCGATAGGAACTTTTAGTATCATCCTGTTTTGTTTCGATGACTACCTTGCAGGCAGAATCTATGGAAGGACTGCTGAGAATCTGTCGCAAAAATGAGGAGACTATGGAATATAGAATTTTCGAATTAACTAATCTGCTCGAAACTTTAGGACATTTTGATCTCAACGTGGCTTCTTTATGTCAATGTCTCTCAGGCGGTAGGTCTATATATGTATATATCATTATGACGTTGTGGTGTTCTTAAACCAGTCAATCGTTTCAGCATTGAAAAGTTTAATAGGACCCAGTGACGTTCTTCGTGAGAAGATGGAGCTATTAAAAAGGTTGTCGTGGCAAGTTGATCGAAAAGTTACCGAGAACTCGTCCTTGGATACTATACGCACACAAAATCATATTTTGCGGGAAATCATAAAAAAGCTCAAGAGACAGGCAAGTATCTCAATTCATTAAGAATATATGATTAATATAAGAATATAACACTTAATATTGAAAGCCGTACAAACACTATAATTTTATGTATTGTTAACTATAATACCTACTCAAATTTTAATAATACCTTAGGTATTATACAATATTAAATGTCGTATCCATATATCAATGCTTGAATATTAAAAACAGTATTAATTGTATGCCTAAAATGTTTGCCTTTCACTCTGTAGAGTTGTACTGTCGTATACAACAAAAAGTATGAGGCGATCCGTGTCACTTCAGCCAGTAAAAAAAAAAGTTCCACGAATAATTTTGAAAAATCGAGTTACTTTATTGGAAAATATTCACAGTGCCGAAATTAAAAACAAAATTTCTGACGCCTTTTCTCGTTGATAACCATTTTTAATCAATCATAAAAATCTCGTTGATAACAAAATTATTTGTGGAATTTTTTTTTACTGGCTGAAGTGACATGGATCGCCTCGTATATAAAATACTTGTATTTTGAATCGTGATAACGTATTCACGGTTTGAATATATAAACTTTTACTCAATTATTTACACTGTACATTATGATTATGTATACATACATATATGTTATGTGCGTGTAAATTCTTAGCCAATAACCAAATCTAGTAGATACTCTAATATTAAAGTTGTCCATGTTTCCATCCATAAATCGTATATATTCATATTGGAAGACTGTAGCCATAAGTACCAGTATCTATATAGATATATATTTTAATTGTAACCCGACACACGTTTCCTTGAAATTTTTTATAGGCGAAGTTAGGTAAATATTTTATAGATAGTTTAGTATGTCAAAAGTTACGTTTAAAATATTTGTATAATTCTATTACTCAAAATTTGTGTTACCTCGGAAAGTTCTAAGTTTGCGCCAAGGTGCTGTTGAGTCTCCCAGTTTATTTAATTGTTTCGTTGAGGATATTTAGGAACAAATGTAAGAAGTTTGTTTCCTTGCAATAGAACATTGTCTTTTGTAAGCCCATCAAAACTATTACGTTTATTTTGTGTTTCAAACTTTTATAGCCCCGTGTATTCACACGTGGAAGACTTAAACGTAGATTTTGTAGACCAAACATTTTATTTTCATTATCGCCAATTCGTCGATTTAGAAACCTTTCACCAAAGCCTTATCGAAGCATACCTGGAAAAAATGGATCCTCGTTTTGCAACTCGGGCGAAAAAAAGAGGCCGTAAATCTTAGATTTTGTCATTCTCATCCACATCATAAGTTAAGGAGTTTCTCGATGTTCACAGTATCTTATTATTGATTTATGTTTTCAGCACTAAATTCGAGAAATATCTTCCACTAAATTGCACAAAGTCGTATTAGCTATTTTTTACCGAATGATGTATTATCCTCATTAGGATTTGAAATATAACTTACAGGGATTTCTGTACCTAACGATGTATAAATAAGAAAGAAAGATTATTATCGGTGTAATAAATCTCACGGTTGTAATACGAGGAGCGAGCGTTGTGCCTGATTAAAATTGACGTAAGAAATACTAATTATTATCCTAGATGTGTAGTGTAAAAGCAGTTCTGAATATGACAATTTTATGGATCATAAAAGTATTATAGACAATGGGTCATTGTCTTTCGTCCATTATAATCTTATAAAAAGATTTAACGTTCTTCTCCCTGTTTATAAAGGTGCTTCTAATGTGTAAACCATAGAACTTGTCGCAGGCGATACGTGCCAACGTGTATTGTAGAACGAATCAATACAGTAGTCCGTTAAGCGCAGTGTATCTGCACATATGCGCGCATAGCGGCACGTACATTCGCGAAATTATAAGTTCGCACGATTTGCATATAAATTATTTGATAAAATACATGGTACATAAATGCTATATTGTGATGCTAAGTAATATTTAAGTTATATTTAGAACGTTAATCATTCATACCAATGCATGAAACAAATCATATCCTATGTATGTTAAAAGTGGATGCTATTATAATTATTTTATAATTAAGAAAAGACTCGTGAACTTTATATCTCCTAGTTTCGTTAGTCTTCTATTTAACTTATTCACTAGTTTCATGAATCAACCTTTCATATATCAAAATGCTTTGTCTTACTTGATTGTAGCTGAGCGCTGCAAATATTCCAAGAGACTTCCAGAGGGAAGAAGCTGAAAGAGAATTTAAGACGCCGGAAAGCTTTATTAAAAAATTAAACGAGCAGCACAATGCAGACCTTAAACCTGCCAAAGATATGAATCACGGCTTGAATACGGGATTCGCACCCGAAACACAGAATTCGAAAAGAAGTTTAGTTATAAAATGTGAAGAGCAAATGGAAACGAAAAATACAGAAATCGTAAAGTTAAATTGTTCTGATAAAGATCAGAGATCAAATAATTTACAAGAGAAGGAGGTTGAAAATATTGATAGCGACGCTCTATTCAAGAGAAACGACAAATCGGAATGTTTCGGCATCGAGTTAATAAACTCCCACTTAAACGGAATTCAATTTGAAGAATACTTAATACGTCTTTCGAAAAATCACGAAATACGAATCAAACATTCCCTAACTCAACTTGCAGAATTCGATCCAATCAAAGTGGAATTCGTTGACAGTGAAGAGAAATATCAGGAAGCTTCACTCGACAGAATGATTATTTATGTAAGAAATATTGAGCAAATCGTACGCGTTAAAACAAACGGAATCAATTGTGCAACTCAAACAACTAAAATCAAAATCTTCCATCATTTCACGCAAACTCCAATCACGGGATTGAGCAATCTTTCACGCGTAAATGTTGGTTTCTTTGTAAGTATAAAGTTTCAATCTCAGTGTTTCCACTTTCATGTAAAATTGAAATGTACTTTTCATAAACAGATGTTAAACTCCGAGAGACGTGCCATTGAACGCTGTCTTCGCAATTTAGAAACCGCTTTGAGCGAAATGCAACCGAATCTGGTTGACCAGACACGTTTAATAATTGACAAGTAATGCATATTCCTCAACAATAAGAAGTGCCTTGAATACATTCGTTTATGGCGCGACTGGATTTAACTTCTTCTATTGTGAAAGTTAAAAAAGTATTATTTGTCAACAACGTATAACAAATGAAATGCTATATAAAAGAAAGTGTTTTGCTTTACTTTAAGAAAACATTAAAATGTTGCTGTGAGGTAAAAAAAGTGCTTGCGATTATAGAAAGGTATTACTCATTATTGTTGTTCATTGTTAGAAACATTATCTCGTTATCTAATTAATCTTACATAATATTTTCACACGTACGCGTGTACATACATGTATGCATACATACACACATACATGCATACAACATATATACACATATACAAGTTATACATAATTCGTATATATTAATCGTACTTAATCTCGCAGTAATAACCGCCAGTGCTATACAGATAGATATTAATGTACACTTGTGAAACGCACTAGTTTGTACCCGCTACGAACTCCTACGTGAAAACTTGAAAAAAGATCATTTGCAAAGCGATCGTCGAAAGTCCGAATAAGACTATCGTGCTCTGTGGAATCGAATTTAAAAATTGGTAACATTGCGCCAATTCCCTAACTGACAAGTCTGTGGAATATTCTTATAATGGATGTGCACATGCTTTACGTATACGACTCGCGCTTCATGCATGCAAGCGTGCGCGCATACCATAATATATACGGAATACTTTTGTCATATTCGCAATAAAAGCATGGATTTTCAAGAAATGATGTAACAATTTTTTATTTCACTAACACCTCCCGTCACTTTCTCAATTTACTAAACGCACGCAGTCATACGTTTTGAATTTTTCGATGCTCTAGAAGCTTCAATGAATGACATCAAAATATGGATTATAGTAAATAGATAAATAATTTTCAAATGGAATCAAAGTAACTTTCTTTATCGAAAATAACATGCGGTTTAGTAAATTCAGAATAAATTATATTTTCGTTAGGTTCTCTAGATTTCGTCAGGACTGAGTATTCACTCTGTGCACAATAAATAATCTTGTATCTTATATAAACTATAATAATTGTATGCTTCATTTGCACGTGATTTTCTCTTACGTGTCTCAAACGCCACAGAAATCACTGACAGGCTTCCGCGAAAGCAAAAAAGAAGTAAGAATGGACGAAAAAATTCGATGATGAACAAGGACAGCTCTTCATTTAGATAATATTTCATACAATATCCAATTTTCTTCAAAGAAAATTAAAAAGTTCAGGAAAATAGTAAAATTATATTTTCAAAAATGTCAAAAGTGTAAAAGGAATGTTGGGTTATGACGGTCCATGCAATTGGCCTGCTTCATTCTTCCGTTTTCCTTCTTGATTTCAGCTATTTTTTGTAAATGTCCAAACGTCAAACATTACATACCAGCATATGTATGTTTCTGAATCTTTTAAATATCCCTTTAACTTCAATTAGAGATGGCTCGTGGGACCGTCGCGGACATAGTGAGGGGAAAATCGGACTCTGCTTAGTTAGAATTTATCTCTTTTGCTTTTTATGCTTATGTGAGAATGTTCGGTTGTGGTCGATACAGGGGGCCTGGCACTAGGAGTTTGCATTTCTAGTTATGCTTTGGACGACACGTTGTCCCCACCATGCTTCCAAATTGAATGGTTCAAAATCTGCAGCAAAAAGACACTGAGTGTTTAAAATTTCATATTAAATAATGAAATATGCATTGGTTCTCTTAAAAAATAAAAAATAGTTAAAATTATATTATCCATGAAATTTTTGCACATATGAATAATGATTATAAACTACTTTAAGGTTATCTTGATTGATATGAATTATCAATTATTATCTGACAAAGTTTAATGCTCATTGAAAATTTTATCTCCAAGAGGCAAACGCATGTTATCGATTGTTATCTTGATAGGAATAATTACAAAAATTAATGGTACCTTTAAGTTGTGGATTTGGCTCACGTTCTTGATAGTATGTGACCGATGCTCCATTTCTATAATTCGAGGAGTTACCATGCTGTTGATTGTGGCACATATCCAACTCTCTGGACACAGAATTCCAAGCTATAATTAGATGAAAATTGCTAATTAGATTCCATTGTTTGTAGTATAGAATAATCAGTAAACACGTATAATCTTACATTCGCAAATGTACTTAATCAAATCGAAATGTTGGGCCGATGATTCAGGCTGAAGTCTAGCAGGAATGGAGGATGGTCTCTTTCCATTCATCGCCGTCATTTGTGATCTCCCACTATAAAAATTATAATATGTATTCATTAATCAAGAAAAAAATAAGATTTGAATGCATTGAAATAACTATCATCTTTTTGAACACAATTATTAAATTGTTAAAAAAGTTCTAATAAAATAGGAAGAATTTTAAGTTACGTGGAACATAGATTTACAAACTGATATCAATATAGAAACAATAGAAAAATGAATGTTACCTACATATTGCAAGATAAAGTCTTTTAGGGTCACTTTTGGAACAGGAACAGTTGATGGAATTAACTAAAATCTCTACTCTAATTCTTGGTACAGTGACACATACTTAATGTTTTCAAGATTTCTGAAAGGCACATTTAAAACGCGATAAAATTTTATACAAAGATTGAAAGGAAACCTTTCAAGCTAAACGCCATTCTGACAAGAAACGTCAGTGATAAAAATGGCGGCCGTTTCGACGTGACATTTCAGCGAGGGAATTCGTTTCATGTGGGTTTCTATATATATTTCATCGTCTTAGTCATGCAGAACATAAAAAAATCGTAATAAATAGAAGTAAAGTTATATTGCTTTTTAACTGTCAGCGATCTATTTAGAGTCTCTAACAAATGAATGAGAAGTATGATTTGATACCTCATTTTTCTATTTTGACACTTTTTCCAATGATTCTTGGCTACCCTTCACAGATCTCCAGATGGAAGTTGTTTTTGGCCACTACAACTTTATGTACACGCACTTTAACCAAAATTAATTGGATGAGGCGTTTATTTAAGACAACCGCAGCCACCTCTTCCGTAGTAGCGCTTGTCAACAATCACTGAATCACACTGAATGCTGGGAAGACTTATTTAAGAGTCAGGCAGCTCTGCTATTCGATTGATGATACTGCCACCTGCAGACGTTTGAAGGTAGCGCCACTTAATATCATTTATTACGTCCTGGAGCCGGTTACCTTGAATTCCCTCGCTGATTGGTCGTTTAGGACCGTGAGTCTCGTCAGGGATTCACCGCTGCATTGGCTATAGAAATAGCGCAATGGGACCGGGAAGTTTGAAATGATATAAACACCGGAATTTTCTCTTTTTCCTATTTCAACTCCTTAATGATATGCGAAAAAATGAATTAATAAACAAATGAATTAATTTATTCTGGATTAGAATAAAGTTTATATTACACTAATGTGTGGACAAGAAAAAACTGACTGTACGCGTATTGGATGAATAAAAGAAACTGGAGCAGTGCCGTGATATAAGTTCACTCTTTCGAAGCTAAGTCAGCACTGCCAGAAGAGGAAGGGGCTTGAAGCGTCGTGAGTCGATTTCTTGACGCGAGGAATTTTTTGGGGGAAAGGTGAAAGCGTGGAAAAATTTCTTGAGAGATTCTCGCGCAAAAGACAAGTCAGCGGAAGGGCCCTCTTGGTTGCCAAGTATGGTTGACAAAAAACAGGCCCCGCTAGCTCATGCTAACAGTGCACGAGCACGTAGGCTAGGCCAGTATGACTCTTGGTCTTATTGCGAGGGACCTCCAATAGTGTTTCCTTTATTTATGGCTGCTTACAAGGAAAAAGGTCTTTAGTATAAATGGAGAAGATATACAATGTATTAGGATGCCGATGTTATAAGGCAGCTGGGCTCTTATATCTTACGTATAAGTAAAGGCAATACCTCGGGCTATGTACTTCGAATATTAAGGGTTTATTACGAATTACCCCTTGAATTTCGCGGTATCAAATTAGGAAACAAGGAGCTCTACCATACCGAGCGACTGAGAGGCAGTAGCGACGGCGCTCAGTCGAACTGAGTTCGTTACACATTTTCAAATAATTTAAATACTATTTAGAAATATATACCATGTTATATTATATTTCGCAGTGTCATAAATCAGTGAAAAATCGTGAAATAATTATCACGTTTACGTACAGAGCAGCAATAGTTATTTAAATTATTAAAAGGGGATAAATAATATTCATATTATATTGTAGTTACAGAATTTTTTAATAAAAAAAATAATGAAGATAATCATATATATATTATGTATGTATTTACACAATGCTCTAGCTTTCGCATATTATTTTTTATTTACTTTAAATTACATATTCATGCGCTAGACACTGTCACACGAAGGTGCTAGATTTTTACAAAAATACGTCTCGTGCTCAGAATATATTAAGTATTTTTACGAATGAGCTAAGAAACCGAATTATACAACTTAATACACTCACTGTCGTGGAATTAATTGATAATGAATGTAACATTAATTTTTTCTGCTCAGTATATTCTTAAATAATGGAGATTCTTAACAATACAATTTCAAAAGCGACCAAGTACACGTCATGCGAGAAATAATTTATGAAACTCTTTTAAGCGATGTTTATAAGATTGAGGTTTGTGATCGATTTAAGTTTATGTACACAGCGAGTACAATATGGCAGGGAATAAATGTACATTTGATCATTCGTATAAGATGAATTATAATTATTTTATATTATTGGGATACTTTTTGCGATTTTAAGTTATTCTGTCGTAACCATCTTATATTAATTACAATTGGCACAATAAATATGATGAGCAAGATATGATACAGCTTAGTGTATAGAATTTGTAACAGTTGCATAGTAATTGCATAAATGCTTTATTGCCGTTTAGCCAAAGTCACATAAGTGTGATAAAAGCATTTACTGTAAGAATCTGCAAAGTTCTGCAAATTTTGAACTAATCGTAGGTATAGTATTGTCCTTTTGCACATACGAGCTGTGTTTAACCAATAGAACTTGGTTCCTACGATGATTTGCAGACATGAAAAAATCCATGCTGATACATATATTTTCAATACACGTTAGATGCGTATATGCATACATTGGGAGTTATTCAAAGTAAAATAAAACTAAGAATTATCATCTGTTGGGCAGTAATGTCGTGCGGTTTATTGGTTTGTATTCGAAATCGCATCTGAATTCAATAAATTTACACGTTAGGGCTAGGATATGTCATTACGTCATTATATATAATTGTAATTACACTACAATTCATTTTTAAATGAAATTATAAAATACGCCGACTTTTCTGCACATATAACAGGATAATGTAAAATAGGTAAATAAATAAAATAAAATGTAAAAGAGGGTTGCCAAAAATTTTCTCGTAATAGATGACATTTCATATCTTTTTAAATACAAATGAATTTTACAATCAGTTTAAAATGAACTTTCAAAGAATTAAATAAATGTTGATATTGACGAAGAATAGATGCTACGTAATATGATATGTATAACAATGGAGACATTGATTGGAGATTCGAATACGTAAGACCATAAATTAAATAATTTAACTATATTTTGTTTATGAATTATAATATAAATTAATATTTGCAGTGCTTTGTATAAATAATTATTTTTTTTGTATATAAAGCTCCCATTAAGTAATGGTTAGCACTCTGGACTTTTAATTCAGCGATCGAAGTTCAAATCTTGGTGGGAACTAATTTTTTTTGAACTCGCTTACATTCGATCATCTTATCCAAGATACTGAATACATTACGTTACTTTTCTATTATATGAGTAAGATAGAAACTTATACTATCATGCATATACTCTAATTTTCATACAGTAAAAGATCGCATGAGTAGCATTTCTCGAAAAGCATATAAATAGAATAAAAATAAGGTAAGTCTTCTGGTACATCTACTTTTTCTGGAAATCTAAAATTATCTTTGCTTTTTCTTATACCTGAAAATATTAAACATAAACATATTTTACGTATGTTGACAATAAAAGTAACTAACTACGCCTACATAGAAATATATTTCTATGAAACTAGATTAAATCTATTAAATTTACCTATACACGTCATATATATTTTAGAGTTATTATATTTTGAATTTGTTATATGAGCAAGGTGTATGTATATGAAATACATGCATGCATGAATGCAATTCATGAAATGGATTAACATAATAAAAACGTTTTATAAATAACACATGATACACGAAACAACTAATGTTGCGGTAAACGAAACAATTGCTACGTATCTGTGATCAATTAATTTTGTAGCATGTAACTTTTTACGTTCACATAAATTCAATTTCCTCACATATAAATATTCAACATGTCTAATCAGATTACTGCAGCAAGTTCTATTTTCATTGAGTTTCTTCAATCATTCTGGAATAAGTATGAATATTTATGAGTTTTCTGCCTTTATCGCCGACTGAGCAAAATGTTCAAAATATATCTACGTGTACCATACAGCCCAAAATGTTTAGATATGTTTAATAGACATTGAAAATAATGCAAAATAGAAATGGATTTTTGTACGTTGTATGGATATTCTCGAGGGCACTCCGCGAAATTTTTGATAGAAACGCGCGAGAACAAATACATCAATTAGTATATCCAATTCCATTTTTATTAATTTATGCACGTGTAGTCTACATATGTGGAGATCTTGTTGGACGGATCGCATTCTTATAATATCAGTGATTGACAATCATGATTATGTTCCAATAGAGATGCAATCAAAATATTTGAAATATCGTCTCGGGGATCGCTATATACATGTATATGTATCAAGAGATTCTAAGTGTTCGCTTTGATTTCAAGTAGAGATATCAATAATAACAATAGCCTTTGCGTATAAAAAAAAGGATAAGTCAATTCTTTATTCTTGTGTATTTGCGAGATGCGTATTTGGTAAATAGAAATCCGTGTAATTTTCTTGGAAAGAAAAATCATTACGTTACTAAATCTTCATTAGCATTGTTCAATTTAACTAATTATGTTTGTTTAAGTGCAAAGATTTTTTGTTTATGGAACATGATTGCCAAAGCTGATATCTACATGATGTTTCTGCATATAACGGATGAAAATTATTTGAAGATTGTTTATCACTACAGTAATTGTTGCTTAGAATCCTAGTTCTATTCGCGTCCTATATAGTTCTTGCGATCCCTACTTATAGTTAGTCTCTCCGTCGGCCATGTATCAATCTACTCTAGTATTAATAATCGAGTTCAGTTCTTAGGATATTTCATGGTATTATTACTGTACGGTTTTTCGTAATCAAATATAGAATATTCAAGGTCTCTCTACTCACGCAGCAAGCGCACCCTAAAAGTGTCCTTCGAACGTTCTGTGGAGGATTTGTGATATTTTTAAGCATAAAAAATAACTAATGAAAACATTTCTCAAATTTATATATTTATTGTTTTGCGGTTTGCAACATTTTTTTTTCTATCGATCTCACTTTCATACATTTCGTCAAGAGAGTAACTATGGTAAGAACGGCACCGGAAAATGAAATTACACCAAGAACCACAAGAACCATGAACCAACTTTTGAATGCCCCAATTCTATTGGAAATATCACAATTACAATTTTCATGATCGGTTAAATTAAGCGCGGAAAAGTTCACAGGCCTTAATGAAATAACCTTAGAGTCATTAAAAAGAGCCGATTTCTTTCTAGTACCAGTTTGTAATTTCTTCATGAATTTATACGAAATTGTATAAGTGAACTCCTGACCGCTGAACGAACCTTTTGCACTATAGTATTGAATAAGAAGGGAATTTCCAATTGAGGTAACTGGAACTTGAATGTTGTTAATATCAGAATGAGAAATATCACAGTAGGACCATATTAAGCTGTCATTAGTATTTAGACCATTGTAAATAGCAATCTCATTTCCGGAGCAATACTTCAGACTTACATTTTTTCTTTGATCAATTTCTAACTCATCATTTAATTCATTCCTTACAATTTTCAATTGAATAAAAACCTTTTCGGAAGCCTTTCCGAGGAACCTGTAGCTGCACAAAGTATTTGGTGGATACCAACTTTGAAGAGATTTCACATTGTCCCTTGGACGATCAAAGCTTCTGTAAAAAAACTCACAGCTCTTTTTGTAATTCACTTCCGCAGGTTCCATCTCTTGCAAGGTTAATTGGAAACCGTCGTGCATTATTGTGCCATCCCGCTCGGTAAAAAATTCAATAATAACATTTCCACCGCGGGATACTATATGAGGAAAATGACCTTCTCCACAAAACTTTGAAATTTCGAAAATTTTCCCATTTACATTTTCGTGCAAAGCAAGGTAATCTCCTATGCAGGCAGGCATCTCCAATTTTTCATGCATGTTATGCCTGCGCAGAAATCTATGTTCAAATAAAGGATTCATTCTTTCATGATTGAGGCCTCTGTGTGCTGCTCTTTCCATCCCATTTTTCAACCTGACGCTATCTTCATTCTTGTCATCAAGGTAGGTATTTTGAAGTCTAGAGTTACCTTCACTTTGAAAACTTAATTTTTCATAAGTATCCTCATTATCAAAAAACTTTTCATCAAGAAACTTCATTTTCGTACTGTCATGATGATTATCAGAATCCCTATGGTGTTGAGAATGTTTCGAATGGCGAACATCACCGGATTGAATTTGAGACATCGCATTACTATTAAAACGATCAAACTCCAAATCGCCTCCCCGCCGATTGGAGTTATCAGCGTCACTCGTTCTCTTGTGTCCCATTTGCTTCGACTGCGTTTTGCCATAAGATTTACGTATTTTTAATTCGGACAATTTCTTTCTATGTCGTATACCCTTTACATTCTTTTTATGATTTCTAATTCTTAATGGCCATTGTGCTTGCCTAACATCCTGTCCAATAATAATCTCATCTTCCTCATCTTGATCAAGGCTTTTTAAACTTCTAATAAGTCTTGACTCCTCTTTATTTGATAAAATAGATTTGTGATCCGAGTTGATTTCCACGTGTTGTTCACAATTTTCGGTGTGGCAACCATCCTGGGACGTATAATTCATCAAGTTAAATGAGTCTTCTAAGACGCCGCCAATCTTGAACCTTCCTGTAACGGACTCAAGCGATATTCTGCAGGTAATACCACGAGGATAGACTCCTGGGTATCCTGGAGACACGAGCTTGCAAGTTCTTCGATCATTTCGGCTAGAACAGTTGAGTAGACACTCGTCTGATGATGGAGGCGGTCCATGATGTCTGTCTAATGCAAGACGTGTTGGTAGTATGGAAAATTGAGCGGAAAATATAACCGGATTCGCTGCAGCGAACTTCACCTCTGAATCCATTACGATAGCCAACTCTGGTCCACGTCTTAAAAATAGCCTGAAATGGAGACATAAATTAGATTCCTCAATTTATTTAAGGATTAATGATGCATACCTCTAATGACGTCTAGTAAAAAGATACGGATGATTCATACACGAAATTATTTGTATATTAGAAAGGGTTATATACCGTATCGTGTATGTAACATAGTTTATGTCTACAAAAATATAAGTTACAATAATTTTTTTTTTTCATGTTCCAAAATTTTTTGCACTATTTTTTTGTGTAAGATATGATTTGTTGTAAGGATGGACGAATATATATAGGCACTAGATTGGTGAGGAAGACGTGAAAGAATATTTATTTTCCAAAATCTCATAAGCTTGAACACAACGACGTCGCCTCAAGTAAGGCCGGCAGCGGACTCTCGTCACGTCACCGTTCTCTCGCCTCTTCGATCGCAGCGCGCGCGGTACTAACGGCCACGCAATAACTAATTTTTTGGATAGTGTTCTACATTTGTATATTTTATTGTTTGTACCATTTATATGTGTATCCTATATGGTGGAACGCATTTGGAATTCGTATCATCGGGCTTATCCCTATATATTCAAACGATATCAGCTACTGACAATATACATATAACTACAGCTGTTTTTTTACCTCGTTGAATTAGTAGTGACATGGCCGCAGTATCGTCCTAGATCGTTACTTCGATCTTCTACGCTGTCAGAAAACTGAATATAGGCACCCTCACACCTCGCGTTTTTCAATACACCCACTTGTAGTCTCCGGATTCTCAGTTCAATAACCTAGAATGGTAAATGAAACATTATATTATTAGCAATATGGTACATAAGTAACCATACATTACTAAGACGGAATCAATCAGCACTGTATAGTTAACATTTCGTTTGTGTCCCTGCCTCTGCCCGGGTACAAATTTTAGATAAGGGACGGCTCTCTGATTCATCATTTTACATGGTCCATACAAGATCCCACATAAGAATCAACTTTTAGTAGTAATAATATGTCAGCTATTTTAATTCCTTTTTGGACAACGGTTGCGTACGTTGGTCAGAACCAGGAATTGAAAATTGAAAAGGCATTTTTAGCGTTGGAAGTTAAATGGGAAATGGGCCTGTGGTTACAAATGAAATGTATAAACAAGTCTTCGTTATATCACTTACAATGACTAAAATAATATATTTTATATTAGAGTTATTTCTAATCTTACTTTCATATTAAAGTTATACGAGCAAAACTTGGATATTTTATGATTAATCATACTATAGAAATGTGGTAGAAATACCATAGATATTCTAATTATAATTATTAATTGAAAATCTATTAATCTATGAAGAACTCTCACCTGAAGATCCCCGAGAGGTGCTCGAATTCTTACAACACATTTCCCCATTCGTCCTGTCCACCTTATCCATCCGACAGAATTTCTGATCGTGCGATTACATCCTGAAAAGAGAAAAAAGTTTCTATAACTGTTTCACACAGGGCTTATACTGTAACTAACGTTTCAGTTGATCTTTATGAAAATCAAGGGTCCTGATGATTTATTCACCTTTAATCTACGACGTTATGCTGGATTAGTCACTTGGTACGTTTTGCTCATGCTAGTTAGTGTCCTGCATACCCCGTTAATCCGACAATTTCGCGGTCTACATATATCACCCTGTCTCCCAAAAGGGACTGACTCTCACCCACAAAGCTACCCGGTATTTATTTTGATAAATTGCCGTAAGAGATTTTGTTAAATGTTTACCAGTAATAATCCTCATACGTCCCTTCCTACCCGTGATGAGGGTTTGACTTGTTTTGCTAGTCTGTGCCGCGTAACATTGCAAGACTTTTTTGCAATCAAAATAATTTCCTTCGAATGATCGCAAGATGATACGACTAAATATGATTTTTTCTAAAGTAAAGTTTTAGATCAACAATGGCACATTGTTATACGTTATCATACCAGATAACAGGAATTTTTTAAAATATTTAACAGGTTTCTTGGATTTTCAAAAAAAAATTAGATCTATTTTTTACATTGAGAGTCTTATTATTCGGTCTAACAATAGTCTAATTAATAACTAACTAATAGTCTTATTAGTAGTATATCTTATGATCGAGTAACAGTCTTACACTAGAATTATTGATGACGTTAAAAATTGAAATAATTTCAAATTCCTGTTACTTGGGTGTTGATATAAAAATTTCAGATTGAAATGAAAAATATTAAATAATTAATTCCAGTTGAATATTGCAAAATTAATATTTTGGCACGAGGCGAGTGATACAGTGCAATCCACAGTCTTATAAAAATTCGCTTGCTTTTCAAGAAGCAAACATATTTGCTCATTGACGAATCACTTGCTAATGAAATTCTTCGGTATCTGGCAAATTTTCCAGATGTACTGACAAACAACTGACCATGATAAAACCAATTTCATTTAATTAAACTTCCATTCTGAAGTATCTTTTGACGAATTGTTTAAGGAACCTTAATTAGTTCCTGCTATATGTTTGACTCTTGTAATATTTTTCTATACTTAATCAGAAGCCATCGATTTGGAAGTAAGCAAGTAATAATTTCAATGTTACCCATTTCAAAGTTAAACTTTATAATCGGCATGTTTGAGTAAAAAAAATTTGTCTACATAAAGCAGAGTAAATGTAAATACAATGTGGCATTAAGTTCTTTTTATTGCGTATAGTAACTTTATATGTATATTCAGTTGCTCCAGAGATAGGGGTTCTCAAAAAGTTTCACTTTAGACGAACTTTTTATTGGTCCGTTTGTACGAATGATTCTTCATAACTCTATCAACTCTTCACGGTAAAAGCTTTACTAGGACAATTAATGTAGATACAGTATTTTACGAGGATTTCGTCGGCTGCTTTTAAACTTATGTATCTATGTAAAGTATATATTTGCCACATGGCCTGCATATCTCCCACAGATAATTACATCTGTATTTATGGTATCCGCATGGGACACTACAGGCTAAGGCGTTGACACAATCCATTGCTCACTTGCTGGTTGAAAGGGGACAGAAGGATAACGTTGAATATTTACCAACGAGATAATTACAATTACAGACTGCTGTCTTATTTTTCTTTTTTAATCTTTACATCTTGTAAAAGGCAATTTTTGTTTGTAGCTAACTTTTAGTGTACGCGATAAATACGAAAATGAGTGAACCAATTTTAATGACATCGGTACCAACACAACCACTGGAATCCTCAGATGGTTTAGGCGAAAACAAATGGCGAATGCAGGTTGTTTAGAAGATAGAGAAAAATAATTTTTGATTAATATAAATCCATACCGAGCAGCGCCATAGGCGCCGCGAGAAGCCGTACAAAGGTGATTTTATAAATCCAAGTCAAAATTACAATAAAGTCATAGCGTGTGACAAATATTTATTGAAAAAAACAAACGAAGATTATTCTTCTTGTTAGTATAATGAAAATTATTTTTAATATCGTGCATCCGACTAAATGAATCAAGCATTGCATATCAGACATATATTATTGATATTGAAAAGAAGTTTACAAAACGTGTGAAATCTGCAAAATGTTTGACTATATTGACCATTATGCAATGATATACAAAATCTTGCTTGCCAGCAGCAATTTAAGAATTTAAGACCGGACTGTATGTTAACGTGTCTTTTCTCCTTTGCGAGAGCAGCCAGCCAGCCGCCGTCCAACGATTGGTTTCGCTAGATCGAAGTTTTCATGGAAGGAGTTGAAAGGAGTTTAGTCAGGAAGGTTTTTCAGTGAAACGGGCTGCTAATGGACTTTTCGTTTCGAGTCGAAGAACTTTCGGCTCCGCCATGTGGCACGGTTGTCCCGCGCAAGATCTTAAATGCCGATAGCACGATAGAGGACCTCGTAAAATCGATCACGTCACATTAAAAACTGCCTTCCGTTAGTTTATTATAAAATCAGAGCCGTGTTTGTGGTGAGTCTTTCTAAGGAAGTTACGGGAAATAGATTAGATAAACGAATTGACACTACACGGAATGCAATTAACAGGACTCAATTAGAATTTTATGATGTTAACGATCGGATAAATCATATGGAGTTAAGTTTCCTATAAAATTCAAACGAATCGTCTTTCGATGAATGCGTGCTCAATGTTTTATTCAGTATCGGATTAATACTAAAATTCTTTGAGAATAGATTTTAACAGTCTCGAATGTCTATGTCTATTATTTGGGTTTATTATCTTCAATCGATCCCAAATCTTATGTATCACCATTGCTTGTTCACTGCGCTGAAAAGGCCGTAATTTCATTATTTCCTTCAAATCGCACTTTGATTTTAATTATTGTGAAATAATGAATTCAGCTTGCATCATTTCTGATTTATAGATAAATTGAAAACGAACTGATTTTATCGTGATATTACAATGATACGTACATGATTAGATTAATACAAATTTTCTCTATCTTATAGTCATTTGGGCATAATCCTTAAAGAATACGAGATTGTGGTTTATATATTCGCCTTTCTCAATAAGGAATATCTTTGCGAAAAACAAGTATGTCATATGTGTAAAATGATCAATACACAATATTAATGCAGGCGTGTTTGTTTCTATTCTATTGGAATATTAGCAAACGAAGTCGTTATGAAATTTCTGGTTGCCGTTATGAAAATATAACTGCCGGTAGCAGGGCATTTATTGTTTATGAATATTGAATACGAAAGTAATGAAATAAAATCTCAAGTTTTTAATAGTCTTATCTACTAATTGTCTATCCAAAAGTTCAATTTCAATAACAATACATATTCTTCATGCACAACGATTGTTTAATCGAGAAAATAAGACAAATATTATATTATCATTATTATGCGTTTATTTTATCATGCCGTTTGCACGATACGCTTCTGCTACACTTTATTAGTAATTTTATTTTTTTTAACTGCATGATTGTTTATTAAAATATAATTATCTCACATCCATTTTATTTTTAGAAATTGCATACTATCACTCGCCATTTTTTAGCCAATAAAAAGTTTGCCTTTCGTCTAGCAGAGCGTGGTTTCGATCCACGGACCTCTGGGTTATGGGCCCAGCACGCTTCCACTGCGCCACTCTGCTTCGATGATATAAAAAAATAATATCAGTTAATAATACAGAATGCGAAAGACTATTCAAATAATTAGACTTACATGTAGCCTATTTATTTATCGAGCCTTAGAATGTTTATAGAGTACTTTTTACTCATGAAATTCTAAAGTATCACGTCACAACAGAAAAATTATTAAAGAAAGAATTTATGCGAAACGATAATTATTATAATTAATAAGTATAAAACACAAATTACTTTAAAAAAAATCAAATCAGACTCTATGCATAGAATATATATATATATATATATATATATATTTACCCATAGAAATGTTATCAACATGTTTGAATGTACGTATTACAATTATATACATATTTTGATTAATTGTTCCTGGTACTAATTTGTTGTACGATCGCATGTATCACCACATTTTTAGTATATTAGTAACATTTAATATCACTAATAATTGCATTTCGTTTGATATTGACGTGGTACGTGCTTAATTATATTGTCGTCTAGTCATGCATAACGTTATTATGTTTGTACATTATACTCTAGTATAATGAATCCCGGTATAATAATTATCCTTGCATCAAAATATCTATGGATCATTATTCGATGACTATGTCAGGCATCGTAAACAATATAGTATATTGTATGTTCGGAATAAGCAAAAGCAGCTGAAGGCGATTATCAGATAGAAAGCGTAAATTATCGTATATTATAAAATTGTTGGCAATTCCAACTGGGCAATCACAAGGCTAATTTTGATTCCTCATACAGGGCCAATCAAAATGCGTAGCACGACCAAGAAAGGGCTAGTTCCTCATAAAGAAGTCGATTGGAATTAAACTTTTTCACATAATGTATGACTTTCGAGAAAATAGTCAGTTTATTTGCATAGATGCACTGTGATAAAACCGCTTGAAGTAAAGTTCTTGTCAAAAGTACCTATGGTTTCACGTACAAAGGATACGTGCATTTATGGGCAGCATTAATTAAATTGAATTACTTCTTCAGAATATTGCTTTTAATTAGTTATAATTGACAAATTAAGAATACACTCCTAAAATGTTTTCGCAAGGGTAAAATTCATTTACAGAAAAGGTTAATTAATATATTGGTTTAAAAATATCAAATCAGTGTAGCTTTAGTTTGAATGTCGATATAATCTATGTATAATTAAATGAATGTCTGTAAAATAAAAATAAAACTTAATCGTTAGAAAGCCCAAAACCAAATAAAATACCCAACTTGAAAATAATCCGTTTTAATTGGCTTTATCGGCAAATAGTAATGAAAGCCATAAATCAGCTTGAATCTCTAATCGCATCCGGACTGAATCGAACGAAATTGGAACCTTTCGTAATCTGCGATCTTTGGAAATTTCGCGACTTACGATCGGACATGAATGATTGCGCCGAGAGTGGAAAACGACGATAACCCACAACTTCCTGAGATCAGATGGAACTGGAATATGTAAGTTTAGACTTTCAAAGATTGGAAAGGGAACACCAAGTTACTAATTCCAAGTCACAATCCCCTAATGAATGGAGTAGATACACAACCTATGGATTTAGAACTTGATGCAGTAGGTATTAGGATTAGTTATTTCCTATTAGACGTGTCGAATAACCGTAATTTTTTTAAAAAAATGTATAGTATACAATATGTTGCGAAATATAAGAGAAAGACAAACGTTTGAGATCGATTCTAGCGCGAATTTGACTCGAGTAGTCGAGAGTTTTTGCCCTGTAGAAGCCCTTGACCCACCCCTCGGACCCTCGCGATACTTAAGCACGTTTCACTGCACCACGCTATGCTTTTAAAATATGTCGCTCTTAAGCGTTGTATCCTGTTACTAGAAAAATTAACAGTCAACATACGACCACTTAACTCAGAGTGTACTATATATATCTATCTACTTTACATTGCGATTATAAAAAATATTGGGATAACAATTTATGCAATAATAAAAAATTTAAGTGACCTTTCAAGTACGTAAATTGCATTTGACACGATTACATTACAGACTGTATAATACGTGTGCACATTGACGCGAGAGTCATGAATATTCAAGACATCTTTTCAAAACGAAAAATTGCTCCAGTTAGTGGAGAACACTGTAGCACTTGAAATAATTAATCAACGCACATGTATGCTACGCCACGAAGCCTGTATAGGCTCTTATCGTGGGAATTCCCGTTGCGTAACAATCGACACGTGAATCTAAAGAAAATGGACACTAATGGAATACCAGCTTGAGTGCAATACACATCATTGCGTTATATTATACCTTGTTAAATGTTATATCTAATATACCGTTTATTAAACATAAGAATAGTTATATTGATTATAATTAATAACGATAGGTACTTGGACTAATGACGTATTATTACGTGTTTTGTACCATCGCAGTGAAAATTAAATGTTTTACTTTTTTTTTTAAAGAATAAAATGGTCATTCGTGAAACGTACCTTTCGCATCCATGAATGCCCAGCAAATATCTGTCAACGGGATAGACAGCATTGCGCAAAAGTACAGTACGACGTTCCATTTCATTTTCGTTTTCGAAAATTGTCCTTGGCAACACGTCCTGAAGCCCGTTTCCTCCTCCGTTTAAGTCGGCTCAGCAGCCTCTTTCATCTTTTCCTCGCACTTCTCTCCTCTTGCTGGTCTCGCTCGAGTTCTCCTCGTATTGTGGACACCCTCTACCAGAGGGAAGGATACGTTGGTAGCACAAGAGGGACGAGGGCTTATCACGCAGATAACACCTATAAAACAAGCAGCCGCACGGTAAACACCAGCACTTTTGTGTAATTAACCGGCCGCTAATCTTCAGACACGATACCACTTGATACCGAATGAAAACGCACGGACCATTCGCCAGAGCCAACAAGAGTTTCATGATTTCCTAAACTATGCGGATTTCCTTGATCGAATACAAAGGGCAAAATTTGTTTATCAAAGAAATTTCAACAAAATATCTTGCAGTTTCATCTCACTGATCTGTCACATTGACATACTATTTGTATATTCTTTGCTTTATACATACCGTACTGATGAAAATGTTGCAAATGTAACATTTAAAGGGCCATAATTAAACAATATCAATGTCAATATTTTTTCCATCTAAATATTGTGTTTAAGGCAATTTTGATATACAAAAAACAACATTACTTATGGGATGTCCTGATATATCGGTCAATATTTAAAAATTATGGGTATTTTAATTTGCTAGCAAATAATTGAAATATTTGCTCGGCGCTTCATAGAAAATAAATCTTTTTTTCCGTCAATTAAAATTAGACAAATCTCTCCCATACTGTAGATGATTATTTTTAAAAATGTTTGTGGGACGTTTATGTAACGTTTATAAAACTCAGAACATCCGTTAGACTTTTAATGGGCGTCATTGTTACTTCTGTGCTGTATGCGACAACAAGGAGAAACGACCCTAAAACTATAGGATAGACAGAATTTATATTTCTTTTATTTCCATTTCTGTTGTAACGTATTCGCACGTATCGCGTGATATGAAAAGGCTCCTTCCGGTTCGGGAAGGTCATCCGGAATGATAAGAATGAGCACCCATATCGCATGTATGGATCGAGGGATAGGGTCCTTTCGAATTCTATTCAGCTATATGTGTATACATGGTACTACAAGAGAATCCTCAGGTTCCGTTAAGAAACGTGTGCGAACCGATGAGCTTAGAAAAACAGCTCACGGTCGAACAACGCGCGAGAGCGATGGGCTTTAAAAAGTTTTTTCCCACAGGATCCATAGCGAAACTCTGGACCTGCCGACATTACCCTGAAGAATACTGGAGGATAAAACAAAAGATAATCATGATGCTCTTTATTCTCGTGGCACAGCGCACTTGACAAGACCACAGGAGAATTACGAAGTTCTCTGGTCTCCCATCACCTGTTCTTCCTCACTCTTCAACACAATATTCAACATTACATTTTATCTATCACAAATTTTCCCTTCGGCACTAAACTTCCTTAAAAATCGCAACTGCCTTTCGACTTCCTTGGCTTCTACGTCTATAGCTTCAACAGTTCGTATTTCTAAATTGCATCGCAATAACACTTAAGCACGCTGCCGAAAGTCTAATTTCTTCATTGCAAATGGCACCCTTAAGCCCCTCCTAAGACTTAATTAGATCGTTTTAATCAGCCTAGAATTTCATGGCATCCTTTAATTTGTTGCCCGACGATCTTAGAATCCCAATCAAGGCACGATTCAAACGCTTTTCATCTTTACTCTTTGACTTTGACATTCCCACATGTTCAACCACCATAATCATCGCATCTTCCTTTTTTCACGTATTTTTTGTCCTTTCTGTATCGCACAGCTTCCACCCACACGTGATTGTAAGAGATAATGCGGTTATTCTACCAAGGCTATTAGGAGCATCAGACTCCCCATTTAGAACTTTGGAAACCGACACAATAGGTCCAAATTACGGACGTTGTAAAGTTTGCGTCCGAAGCAACATAGGCTGAGTGAAAAAGCAGCGACCTGTCACGTAGCTACTAATTCCGTCGCAAAAAAGTCAATCACGATTGGAAGGAGTGATAGGGATGAAAGGAGGAGGGCGAGCAGGACAGGGAGTAGCAAAAGCGAAGAGGCGGATTCTCTCGAGACACGGGACGGGTAATTTTAACGGCAATTACCAGATCCAATTGGGAGTTGAATAGACGGAGAAGGGCTTAGACGACAACGTGATAGAGAATTGGCTAGACCGAGAGGTCAGAACTCTCAGGCTGAGACACAAAGTTTAACGTTGCGGTGGCCAAAGGACGCCAGTCACCGAATTAGAACCTGTTCGAGAGAACCTCGATGGAAATGGCACCGAAGCAAGAGGTCAGTACCTCTGGTTCGTGTACACTGCGCCACTATTATGCTTTTATTACTCTTTATTATATATATTAAAATAGAGCGGAGAAAATGGAGACTCTTGCTAGTCTAACCAATATATTAAACAAACTGATGGTCTTTCTATTGGTATATCTATTCGGAAATGAACTGTGTCAAGAAAAATTCACTTATTGTTTATACCCGGACGAGAAAGACCTTTATTAATTGGGCTTTAGCGACACTCGAAATTCTATTGGCTCGGTCCTTTAGGACTCTACGTTAAAATAACAGACAAACTGGTCTTCCTTTTGCTCCGAAACAGCCTACTTCACTTAAGAGTTATTGCCTTTTTTTTTACCAAGTTAACAGGAGCCGATTCTCTCAAGTTTACCGCCATGCGTGACCTTACTTACGAACGGGTATGCAGTGGTGCATTACGCATTTACTATACATGTATGTATACAGAATTTGTCAAACTCGTTGGGTTTCGGCAGAGTAATATTTCTTGAAAATTGAAAGAATTTCCGAGTTTGTATAATAATTCATATTAAACCGTTGGTAGATCTTAACACTTCGAGGATTAACAGTTAGCAGATCTTCTACGCTCCTGCACTATACACTTAGGATATCAGTTATATTGTTGAACGGAAAAAAAAATTGATTTTAAATATAACAAAAATAATTTTAAAAGACCATAAGTAAGATTCTAAAGAAATGTGTTTTAACGCTTTGAAGTATACATTTTTTCTTACCATCGAGGTATTGGAAATTTGGTACTCGGGGGTTCTTGGAATCACTAATTACGAATCTGGAATCAAAAACCAGAAATTCAAAATAGCGGATCCAATATGGCCGACCAAAGTAAGCTTCATGTAGATGAAACTTGTTACTCAGGGATACTCAATACAAATTGAAACTCCTTTTTGAATTTAGGTCCGCCATATTCAATCCGCCAATTTGAATTTCGAAGTTTCGATCACGGATTCGTTATCAGTGTTATCACTTATCAGCAATCCAAAAGACCCCCGAATACCAAGTTTCACCTTGAATGAAGGTACTTTTTGTATTTTTATCCGCCATGTTAAAACTGGCATTTTTGAATTCGGAGATTCTTACTTCAGATCTCAATTCAGTGAATCTTGAAAACCTCCGGATATTAATTAATTTTCGCTTCAATTGGATGTAAATTACTATATTTCTTTATAGAGTTACCAGGTGGTACTACTGAGTAGCATCATGCTTCAAAGGCTTGACACTATAGTGTTTCGTTACTGATTTACCATTCGTATGAATACATTATAGCACTTGTTATAGTATAGTGTGTGCAATATATAGTAGTAGAAATGCAAGTAACAGATACGTATTGACGTGGATTATTCGGAATTAGAATGCTATAATTTAGTCACGATTTTAAGGTTTAACAGCAATAATTACGTTTTAAGTAAAACACGTCATCTAAATGAAATATTGAAGAAAAAAAAACATTTACGTATACCAAATATTAATGTTATCGTGCTATGACAACAACAACACAGCCTCTAATCCATCTGAAGAACACTTTCAATTATGTCAACAATACACGCGTTCTACATAATATTTTTAGTAAAAGTGTGCTACCATTTTTCAATGTATTGCCAAACACATTCCTAAAGTATATATTATGATTGAAGATAAAATAGCTTCAAGCGATGGACTAAATTTAAATTAAATTTACCTTAGCGACGCGATAAGGGTAGGAGTCATAGAGAAGAATTTGAAATCGAAAAAGAAATTTAAAAAAATAATTTTTTCGGAATTAAGGAAATGAATCCCATTGAAAAAACCCATTGAATCTTCTATATATGTAGTACAGATATACGCAAATCGTTCGGTCATCTGTTCTATCCCGTGATAGTAGATATCGTTAGATATCCTACCTACCACCTATGAAAGGTCATTTGCAGACCCTTCTGATCCCATGTTCTTTTTGCCTGATATATTGAATATAGTGCGGATGAAAATTATAAATGAAATTCTAATATTAGAAAACGTATGTACGATTATTCAAGAAAGAGCACCGAATAAAGTCAGCCTGTCCATTTGATCCTTGCGATACGAACAACTTCAGTTAACGCATTTGTCCTAAATAAGCTAAATAACTAAATATACTTAAAAAGTACGTAATGTATAAATTGTGAAAAAAATCTAATCTCCATCACTGCTTTGCACTATACACATTGTATGTAGTATGGTGCAGCCTGAAAGGCGAAACTTCGTGTTATTGACCATTATTTATTACTGTTTTTATACTAGTGATGTGGCAGTGACAACTGTGCGACGTTACGATACGCGTAGCTATAATATTTATTATATCTACAGTGTGTCTCGTTAGAAATAAAAAGACAATATAGGACATTTGTCTTGAATTTTTTTGCAGTCCATCATTCATTGCCATCGTGAAGAAGAAGGAAGAAAAACATTCCCAGCGAATCCTACCTAATGCGAAGTAAAAGGGCACTGGCGTGGAAAAGCGGAAAACAATTACAGGAAGCGTTTATGAGCGGTGGAGTGTGAGGAGTGCCTATGGTGGGGACAGGCAAGAGGAAATAGGGTGAGAAAAGGATAACAGTGGGGGATGAGCTGAAGAAGACCAAAGGAAACAATGAAGGATACCGACAAGCTCGTAAGAAGCGAAGTTCAAGTTCCGTACAGAAGCGGCAAAGACGGAATAATGTTTGAACGAGCAGCCGGACGGAAAATCCGAAAACTGAAAAAAAAACTCCATAGAGGAAAATCTATAATAGCTGAGAATTCTAGGCTCAAAAATAACAAGCATACTTTCTGGAACGATCGACATTCGAATGTTTTTCTTCTGTGTGTCTGAACTCTGATAGTTAATGGGAGGATCTATACTCGTAAGTACTTAATTTACAAGGACAGAGGAAATTTTTGGTTGTTTCATGGATGAAGTTTTCCTACGTTAATCTACTTGTAACTTCTTATTCCCAGATAATGTATGTATTCCGGTAAGTTTCTGTGGTTTTGGCAACTTCTTGCGAAGTTTGTCAAGCGGAGTATCATGTGCTTTCAAGTTTGGGTCGTGTGGAGGAATCGTAAACGCGCAGATGTCCTTCCTATTAAATTCGAGGCATTAGTGGGAGCCCTTAAAGCCTGTTTCTGGATGCACTTCGTGATTTGCAATTGGAGAGAATTTTCGCGTGTTTGTAATACGTGATTGGATGTGGGACTTGCTGTAGTTCTTGGCCAATAGGAATCGTAGGAGTCGCCGTGAGATTTGGCAAAACTTTTCATACTTTCATATCGCGAAGAGACTCTCGGCGGATCATCCGTCGGCAGGAAATTGACGATTTCGTATAATAAATGACCCAATTTATATCGGCGAGGGGTCGAATAATAAGTTTGAATGGTGCCGCCAATTGAATTTCTGCGACTCGTAATTAATCGAATTATTAGATTGGTCGGCTCCTTGATACTTGGCTTATAGGACGAAGATCTTGGACGATTAGGGTCGCCGTATTAAGGATGCCTAATTGTCTCACTTTTAGGAAAATTCTCTACCACGTAACTTTTTTCCCAATCCCCCTTATCACCTTTGACAGTTTGACTCAATTCCTCCGAAGCGCGAAATGCGAAATCATCCAGTGATGAAATTAGTTCCTTCGAACCTTAAGTTAAATATGCAGCTATATATATATTGACTTCAATTCCCATCCGATATAAAAATCAATATCACTTCACAATAAAAGTATTAATCAAAAGGCAATACTTCAACGTAATATGAATTAACCTAGCGTTCATTGAGTCTTTATATCAATCTTGAGAGTTTCTTTTTTCATAGTTTGCGAGCCTGACACATGATAGACATATCAGTCGGTTACATTCGAGAATCAAACACACTTGAATACAGCCCGAAATCTCGCTCGAGATGTTCAAGACATTTGAGACATTCGAGATGATTTCTATTGTCGCCTCGATAAAAGCATATAAAAGTGTACAGTAAGGAGTGGAGTGTCGTTCGACGTCGTTAAGCCGAGTGCGAAACGATCCAAATTTCTTCAGACTTTAAGATTCGGGCTATTTTAAGCAATCGTTAAGTGGCTTCTCCAGCTCAACCGGACACATTTACACACGAGTATCTCATCACGCGAGCTTTCAAAAAAACATGGACACGCGTCGGTTAATTCGAGTATATCAATGACTACTTAGTCGCCAGTTACGTCGGGTTATCGGTATTCGTGTATGCTGTGTACATGTATGCACATGCACCACCTAGATGGCGCCAGTGTCCGAATGATTGAGCGTTCAATAAATCAATCGTACGAAAATAATTAACGGATGGGAAATTACATTGACTTTTAGAAGAGTCCGATCAACGCAAAACAAAAGTGTAGAAATTCTTCTTTGTGAATCCTGGGAAATGACATCGACGCGTAGTGGGACTTTCTCTGAATCTTTTCTTTTCTCGTTTAGCCGAGCACTTCTTGCATGCACTCGGGCGTCTATCGAGTCCCACTCGTTTCTTTGTTCTGGAATGCACTCGCGTAAAATTCTCCTTTTGTCCGAGTGCTATTCCCGTTCGCTCTTACCGAAAACGCCTCGACGTGTATAAATAACGATATTTGCTTTTGGTTGATTAATGCTCGCGGTTGGCACCCATTAACAGCTACCGAAGCTGGATCGATTGATTGCCTTCGTTTCTTCTGTGTACTAGGTAGGAATTAATTTTGAGGATGTTAATGCGGCAATAGTAGCAGCGACTACAAAGTTCGAACAAAACGAATATTTAAAAAATCGTTACTTCTTTTTCAATCTTCGTATTTATAGTTTGGTAATAAGATCTTTTCCATTTTGAATTTTTTTTTTTCATTATTTAGTGTCAATGAATTCTCCGAACTCGAATTTGATATCATGACTGAACCCTGTACGAGAACTTTTTCATTGATATATCCTTCTGTTAGGGAATAAATGCAGCAAGTAAAATAACATTGAAATCCGTCCTTACTTTCGGTACGTGCAGATACGATTTATTATCAATATTGAGAATGAAACAGGTTTCAAATTCTTAGGACCACGTTCGACTATTCATTGACGAATGGCAGCGTCAACGGCTAGCGTCAGTATTGCTTTTGAAAATGGTCGATTCGCTGCGTCCCTTAGGTATACTTTCCACTCTTTGAAAGTGTTCTGGGATTCTTGACTCGGAGGAAGATAAATGCAGTGTATCCTGTCGTCTATTAAGAGTTTTTCGTGACCGCATGTATGTACAATGGTCAGCCATCCCACGCAAGATAAATTCTGAATGAGGCCAGTTACGAGAAGACCTTTCGACTAACATAAAATCTAGAAACCACCGAATCCTCATTGGACGGCAATCGTCATAGCGATTTATTTCGGCAAAATTATTAGGCAGGTGATCACCCTCGATAATTAGTAGTCCTGATAAATCCATACGCAAGCGTAATATGCCATAATAAATAACGAGCGATAAGGGACTTTCTCATAATCGGTTGCTATAACGGAATGTATCTGTAAGCGGTAAAAAAATTTATATAGCCTGGAAAAGTTTACCAAGGCGAGTGGGTAGGTTGTGTGAAGCTCGAGTTTAATAGTCCGAAAGATAGGGAGAGCACGTAATAAGAAGGATAACAAACGAGTGAACGAAGATGATAATGACGGTTATGATGATTACGATAAACCAATAGAACCAAAAGCGCCCCGCCGCGGTTACGTGGGCGCGAGTGAACGATTTGCCCGACTACCTGTTTCAGATAAGCTTCAAAACATCACTCGAGTTTTTATCAAAACTATAATCCTTTTTACATGTCTCCTTTTTAACGGTAATTCTTCCACGTTAATTTCTTGCCGTATAGTGCGACACTTTCGTGACACAGTGGCCGTCATTCGTCAGACCTATCAAAATCAGTGTAACATACGGTGGGCGTAATGGCCACAGTGCTCACCAAGTTATTTGTAATTTGGACGTGTACTAATAAGCGCAACGCCAACAAGCGCGACGCTGTCAAGAGCTACGCATGACATTTTATTAATAACTTATCGGATTGGATAACCAGTCGACGGATTACTCGATTCTTATAAAATTGTAAAATATATATCATCGAGTGTCATTCACATAAAAAATATGATAGCCATGTAAATTGAAATCTTTTTAAATTATCTTTACTAATGCGAGTAGTACTGTACACCGCATATGAGTACAGGTATGAATTACCTTGTTCGAAAGTTATTGCGTAACATGAATGCATTAGTAAATATAAAAAATTGTTAATTCTACATATGGGCTTGATGATGCTTCATCTAACGGGTATGCAAATGATGTACATTATGTTTGTGAGGAAAAAAATGTGTTATTGTTAGTATACAGGGTGGGGCATTTATAATGACCAGGTCGATTTTTTTGGAAACAATGCCAGATATAAAAAAATGTTTCAGACAGAAGCTATAGGGTTTCACGGAGGACGGAAGATTTCATTATTGAACTTCTTCCTGAGTGCAGGTGCTTAGATAATTCGAAGGTCAACTTTCATTTTTTCAATGGGATGATGCAATTTTTCTTCCGGGAATCAAAAAAGCATTCGATTTCGAATCTAAAAGTGCAAGTACGCTAATCACCCAGGATGTACAAGTGATGAGATATTTTAAAAATATGAAAAAATATCTGTTCTAGGTAGCCTACGTGCTTACCCGGGGAATATTAAAAATTAAAGATGCCTGGCTTAAATTTCATCGTATTTCGCGCTCCGTTAGGACTCGAACTCCTTGTAGAATGGCGCGAGGGGGAGACGAGGGAGAGGGGACAGTAGATAGTAGATCTCAGGTAATGTGGAGAACAAATATTTTTTCTCTTTTTTTTTTTAAATATTTTATCACTTGTTAATTTTGGGTCATTAGTATACTTGTACTTTTAGACTCAAAATTGAATGCTCTTTTGATCTCCGGAAGAAAAATTGCATCCACCCCTTTTAAAAAATTAAAATTGACCTTCGAATTATCTTAACACCTGCATTCAGGAAGAAATCAAAATAACGGAATCTTTCGTCATCCTTGAAACTTTCTAACTTCTGTTTGAAATATTTTCTTATATTTGGCTTCATTTCCAAAAAATTGACCTGTTCAATATATATGCCCCACCCTGTATACTTGAATGTTGTCAGGAAATTTGCTTTTAAGCAAATAAATGATATTGTGAAGTTTTCGAGATGTGTTACAAAGGGAGACTTCAGCTCATGGCAGGATCAACACGGTATTGTGTTTACCATGATTAATTGGCAGTCAAGTGAGCTTCAATTGAGATAATCGGTTTGTTCGAGTGTAACGATACCGTAAAGCCTGATTTACGCATTGTTGCCTTGAATGGCGAATAGAATCTACGTACATTTAGCATTGAAAATGTTCTTGATATGCAAATTAAGTTGAAGCCTCAAAACTATATTCATTGAAATACGTAAAAGGAAGAGCTATGGAAACAATTCAAGAGAATACGGATTAGAGTTCTATTAAAGTTGGATAATAAATTGTGCAGTTTGGTAACGATAAAAACAGTCAAAATATACGAATACTTATTAGTACACTTAGCACAGTCTTTGCTGTGAAGCTTAGGTAGCTTATGTTTTTCGTAAATTTAATAAAAGGCATTTGAATAAAAAATCACAAATTATATATTATAGACTAGAATTAGTTTGCGTCGATTGAATATGCCTTTTAAAAAATAAATCAGAATTTAATAAAGAGAAAGTATGTGCTAATTTATTAGCAAGACTTACCTCTTCTAATTATATCGCATCGATTTTCATAAATTTTCCTAATGCACATTAATTATGAGTTATCTTTTTTTATACAGTGCCCTTCCTCACTTCAGTTCTTTGTGGTCCTGACATATACTCCGGATATTCGCTCAATATTATTTTTCCCCTCATTCATTTTCGCAGTCGTTGTATTGACCGTCTGAACGTTTCTCAAAAGAATTCTCACGTAAGAAAAGATATTCGTTTACGCGATCCTTATCCACAAAAAAAAGCGTATTCTATCACAAATTAAAGAAACTCACGACAAAATAAGAAAATTGAAGCGTAATCGCTCAGTCGTTCCCAAGAAAAGTACTATTAAATACTACTTAAATTGGTAGCTACCAAAACTTCTCAACTGATAAATTTATCGCTATAGCCAAAAATTAAAAAGTACAGTGTTCACAAATATTCATACGGTATGCCTTCACAAATACACAGTTTCGAATTTCGATGCATTTCGCGCGCGTCCCTTTGTCACAGAAGTTCGAAATTAGCACGATCCCGTACGCAGACAGTCACTGCTACTGAATTCGCAGTATGACGCTACTCTCTCTCCTTTTGACGTAGGAAAAAGTTTCTGGGTGGTGGCAGAGTTCATGAGGGGTTCGTGCACGTGACACTTTTTATCGGGAAATCACACGTGTCATGCGAGATTATTGGCCTTTGTGAAAGATTTGACAAATGGTCCACCGCATATGGCGCGTCGCGCTCGACTGAGGGCACATTTTGCTCCACCATCCTCTCTTTCCGATCTACCCCCACCATTCGGTCCTCGTCTACCATTCTCAACATCATGCTACAGTACAAACGCGCTACGCAAGCTCCGTACGACTTTTCCGCACTTTTCACCGAAACTTTTTCTCCAGTCTCACTCGTGCACGAGGCCGATCTATTTGGTACTTGAATTACGATGTTCTTTATTTCTTAATTAAAACGAAGTGAGACTAAATAGACTTGTCAAATTATATTTCCACCGATATTTGTAATTATTATTTACATCATGCATTTTTTTAGCGAATAATACTATCTGTATAGCGGTGACATTCATGTATAGCCAACATTACCCTGGAATTACTATTTGTTTAAATAATGCATGGAATAGTAGTTTGTCTTGGCGTTAAAATTAATCTTATTTCGATTCATATTTGTCACTAATATAAAATAATAATTAGGAATAAGATAATCCACGCACGATCTGGTAATACAATTGTTCTGGTAATGTAATGCCGAGATGTGATTGGAATAACACTGCGTGCCTAATTAATAACTTTTGCATGGCATACCCACTTCGACGTAATTTTCGAATCAAATTTTCAAAAAAAAATAAAATTCTGAAATCAATTTCCTCAGCATGAAGAAAATAATTAATGCCTCTCAAAACTATTTTAACTTCTCGAATTAGCTCAATTGCATGCTTGGACCTTGTAATATCCTACCGAAAATTGATTTATGAATACGGTCTTGAAACCTTCCACTAAACTGTTATATTATCTTGCGAAATCATCGATATTCCGTCAGTATCTTCAGCGGAGTATTGCACGTAAATTTTAACGATTTAGTGGCAAATAAGATTATCTTATATAAAGAAGGATCACGAGATTAAATAAGAGATTTCCTTTTGAAAATCGATATTTACTCATATAATCTGAAAGATAGCATCCGTCGGATTAACTGGGACACGTGCGCAGTGACGAGTAGGCAGTAGGTACCAGGCCGTATCTCAAAATTCCGGCAATAAATCAGTCGGCGCTCTATATTTAGACCTTTTAAACCCAGGCAAGATTCCTCTGTGAATTCCCGCATAATTACATAAGTGTTGTTTTAGACAGTTATACATTGGAACTGAACGTGGCAAAGATTTATCGCAAAACTAAGAGACTGTTGATCTTCACGGATTCGCAAGATCTACTTACAAACACGTTCACTTTGTTACGAAACCGAAAGTCCTTTTACTCGCTCTTTTTTCTTAGGACTAGTTCTTATATAATAACGTTCTGCATGATAAATATTGGACATCAAATAATACTTCGATCTAACGATAGATATTTTTTTTTCTACTATCTGTATTTGGCGTTGCGGAAACGTCCCTTATGTAGAAACTTTATGCATGCCTGCACGTGGACCAGAGTTCACAATGCTGGCTTGCAAAATGTAGAAGACTGCTCTAGTTTTCACCCTTTGCATCACGACAGTCCATGAGTCGGCTCTTTTCACTTCAACACGTCACACTTCTAGGACATTGAATACGTCACTGTCATGCCTGGAGTTGAGCATTTTACCAATCATTTTTTCTTCTTATCTTTGTCATTTAAAATCGATACATTGTTTTTCGCATATCCAAATCCTGATATAGTATCGGAACCTATTTATACCAATTAAAGTGTAGCTATGATGTCGTAGAAATGAAAATTAAAAAAAAAGCTTCACCTTAAGGCAGTTCCGTCGTAGGAATCAAATGGATACATTAATTTCAGGTGCTGCAGTAGTCCTGAATATTCGTATATGTTATTTATCGTTGATCACAAAAGCTGTGGGCGCGAGTGGGACATGAGTTAAATGGAATAAGCATGATAATGTATGCCGGACACTGAATTTCTCTATATGGAGACAAGAAGAATAAAGAACAATGAAGGTATACCATGTAAGGCTAATTTGTAGATTTCTCTCAGTCTCTTTGGCGATCAGGTATTTCGAGATTGACAGTAGCTGCTGAGGTTGAGAGTTCGTAAGATGGAAAACTGTTTGACATACGCAGGGGTTAAAAGCAAGCAGGGATGGAAACTCTTGAGGGTTGGTAACGCGACCTGTACTTCAAAGCCACCCTAGACTTCCTGAAACCCCAACAAAATTCCAACTGCTATCAATTATATTCAAAGCACGGACCAGTACTAAGGGCGAACGGCGTATGTGCTGCAGCAAATGGTACTTTCATTGCATGAGCCTCTCAGCTTTGCATCGCAGCCAGATTTACGGCGGGAATTTATTACCTGCTTTCCTTCTGTCGAAATTCGCCGAAGACAGGTCGATTTTCCTTCGAAATTTTTAGTAATGTATTCTAAATGACTCTGTGAAGTTTACGTATACCGAACGAGAGACAAAGTGATTACGGGAAGAAGTGGAAAAAAGTAAATGAAGCGAAAATAACGAATTCCTCTGTACATCCTTTGCGAATGTGAAAACGATGGTTTGTCAATATACGATTGGAAACTCCGTTTCATTTACAGTCTTTGAATTTGAGTAATTCAATACCGATGAAAATAAATTCTCACTCATATCATATTATAGTGAGACAAAAATTAGTCTATAATATGTAATACTAATCGGTATAAATGATTTAGAAGATTACAGGGATTTATTTATACTACCTATATGTTCTGGTAGTTATGTTTATTGTGAGTGTTATATCACAATAACACGTATGATTGTATGATTAATTTCCCGATTAATCGCGAAATTTAAGTTGTTTCAACAAACAAAATTGGCTTAGGCCACATTCGTAATCACTAGTCTGGAAACCTCTCATATCTATTTTGTTACAATAAAAAGGCGATTTTTAAATTATTTCATAAATATACGGCTAGACCTACGTATGAGAGCACTGCGCATTTTGGACATATCATCGGCCATTGGGTACGTGTCGAACCTCGAAATCGGTGCAATTTGAAGAGTTTCGATAATCCTGATTTCGTATTTTTGTGGAAAAGACCCTTCTTTGTCCCCCAACAATTGCATTCTGAACGTGACTCGATTACATACAAGTACGTACAGTCTATAGCAGGAGTTTGACAAGCGGGAAGTTCAGAATGCGCTGGGGAAACAAACTTTCAGCATATGAAGTATCTTAAACAAAAAAAGTAATACACAAAACTCTTGTGTCTTTTGACATTGATACAGATTTTCCTACAGACGCAAGAGGAAAGACAGTCTCTGTCAAAAAAAAAAATGGCAGTGCTCCAACGAAACTGGAAATACATGTACTTGTTCAATTGTAATTAGTTAAGGTCGTTTCGATACTCGAGATTATGGGAAGCAGCAGCTGCATCCTGAACACACCCCTTCTACATTTATCTTAATTTTACGCGGTGGCAGTACAAGGGTGTGATTTCTACGTTGTGAGTTTGGCCTCAAGATCAGACACAAACAATCAAATGACGTTACTAATGCGACCTAGTACCAGTTTGATGACTGAGCTCTTTCTTAATAGGAGGGGATGACGATTCTTGACCCTCGAAGGGTAGTCGGTTAGACAAGCAGGGTGGTTCGTGAGAAATGACTTCTTTGGGATTAGTTCGAGAATTATGGTCGAGATATTGTGCCTCGTGAAGGATGGGACTTCCTAATCGTTCGCTTTATTAAGTAAGAGTAAGTAAGTAAAAGTCATAAAGAGAATAACTTTTCCGAATTTGCCAAAACAATAACACTATATATTGGCAGGTACGCCCGCGTAGGATGTACTCGTACAGTATGTCGTGCAGCTGCGTTTTTTCAGTCGAATGAAATTAATGATGATTATCAAAACGAGTGCTACAATAACTCCGAAAACGCAAATTGATTTGTTAATTTTGTAAAACGAAAATACAACAAGGGTCGCAGAGTGCAGCAGGACCAATCATCGACGTGCGCTTGTTTCTGCCCGGCACAGACTTTCCCATGAGACCGTTGGAGCAGTTTAACATGTCACAACGTTCAATTAAATTGTGTGTCTGGACGCGGTTTTGGCTTGTGTGTTTTGACATTACCTTCACAGCCCTCGGTGGATAAAGTATTCCATATTGCGTATCCTGCGCGTGTGTCAGTTGTTTGCAGGACTAGGATCAAATTTACACAGCAATAAACATGGTAGTTATCATACGAAACGAAACAAAATACTCTCCGGCATCTTTATCAAGTTACTTTGACTTTCGTTCGGAACGGTGTTATCAATGACCTCAGTATTTGCTTGAGAAAATATGAAATTCTTCTAATAAGCATCGGCCCACCTTAATCATATTAATAAATCTACGCTAAAATAAAATATGTTTTTTCAAACAATCGTTGCAGGATGATTTTTTTATACTAAATTTTTCTTCCCAAAACTTTAAATATTTCTAAAGCTTTATGATGTTCCTCAATTTTTCTGTTTCCTGCAAAGCTTGGAAATATTACAAAGTCATTGGCGCTAGGTGATCAAGAAAAGTATTTTCGAACGTCGCGAAGCTCTTCCGCGCGATAGTAATCGCCGGCTGATTCCCAATCTCAATAAAGCCAGTAATAGACCAGTTACAAACTAACAGGATCCCATCCCTCCGTTCCTCTACTCTCTATCCTTTCCTCCGTTCGTTAAATACAAATAACGCAGTATCGTTCGAACATTGCGAGATTCAGCCAAAGGTAATACAGGTGCGAGTGCCGTTGAAAAATGGTATGAGCCCCGTCGAATGAACCAAAGTGGTCGTGCTGAAACTGGACAAATATTCTGAAAATTTTCGGGAAAATATATTGACGCATATATTCAGTAGCCAAACAGCCTACGTGGGGGTCTCTATTAAAGCTTATAACCCGTGCAAATAATTTCGATCTAACAGTCCACAGCGTTTGGGTTAAAACCAAAAAGAAAAACATATTACTAATATCATACAATATATATAATCTTAATAGTACACAGCATAACCGAAAATAATCGATGCTTCGTAGAAGTAAATTTCTTTTTGCATGCATGATTGGTAGGATCGTGCATCCCTTTTGTCAGAATGTGAAAGTGTGGTTGAGTATATGGTAGTGGTCGGGGTTCGTAGGGATGTCCCCTTAGTCCTAGCAGCATAAGAGGGCAAGGGACACTGAGCCGCCCTGCACTAAATTAGAATGGAGAGCGGGTATACAAATCACGCGCAAAGTCGGGGCTTCAGGAATGCCTTGTTATTCAAGAACAAGACGTTAATTCCGTTTCGTCTTTCGTGCGGTTCACGTTAATCCTGCGTCTCGTGTCTTTTGGCTCGCCGTAGCCCTTGCTTACTTAAGTTAACCGTCTCTAAACCCATATATCTTTGAAAACTCGGCGCTTCTGTCAGCCGTCGTTAACGCTCAATTAATGCAGAAACTAATTCCTTGCAAAGTATTCGATGACAATTTGTAGTGCATCTTATGATTCTTATACAGACACATATTCTACATTAAATATACATATACACATACGTATGTATGTAACATCCTACAAACGTCCTTCGGAAGACCCATGAACGTCCCAACAGTAGTATTTTCTATATCCATAAAATTTTTCACGAAATTATAATATGATTGTCCCATTCACAATTTACCTATACTTTATGCCTTATAACAGTTACACCGAATTATCTTGGAGGCTACGAGAGAAGTGCATAGTAATTATGTAACTTTTTCTAGGATATACATGGTTACCTGCGGTGTTACTCGCAAATTTGGATAACGCTTTCATGACCGTAACTGCCGGTACGAAACACAACACGGATTCTACATTCTGAAAATTTATGTGCACGCACGTGCGTGCGAATAAAATGGTTGGTTGACCATTAAATCGAACAAGGGTAGTTTTTTGCGTTTAGCTGGTAGCCTGAAATGCATTTTCGTTGACAATGGCCAGCTGAATGCTAATCGCAAATCTTTCTGCGAATTTTGCGAGAGAATAAAATACCAAATAAAATTTCATGAATTTTTAGTTGCTCGTTGAGCACGCGGATCAGTGACTTTAACAAGTTTCGAGGATTCGACGGTGTTCTGCTTAACTTGCCCGACACGGTGTAGCTCGTAACGGATTTCCATGTAGACTCCCTACCTGGCGTAATGTACGCGATGGGGAAAGTGGCAAATAGCTAGTGCAAAACAAAGAGGACTCCCTATGGACTCATCCCCGTGAACGAGCGCCTGCAAAAACATTAATCACAAGCTGCTTGTTAACCTAGCTGCATGTTAAGCCGGCACTACACGCACAATTACAAGATACAAACGTACAGTGAACTATTGCTGCTGGATCTATCTTAAATCAGTCCTTTAGGAGTATCTTTTTATATTCCACATTGTCAAAAGTTATATTGTGAGTGATTAAAAACAGTCTATAAGTATTGTAGGATTCTAAACTTTAGACGCTTTGCCATGTCAGCGTGGTAGATAGAAAAAACAATAATAGGCAAGCCTATATGCTCATCCTAGGCTTATAGAATCGAATGCCTCGGTGTGTGTATGCGTGTGGATGGATGAGTGTGAGAGAGATGAACGAGTCAGTAATGGACACGACGCTGTAAAGATCGGACGAAATAAAAACAGAAACCTCAAAGATACGAGAACAGTGATATACCCATGTAAAAATCCTACAATATTATGAATTAATAATATTTGATTTAAATATTGAGTTGCCTCTTATAATTAACTCCTGCCATGACACTTTTATTATATAACAAACGTTAAAAACATTTTTTGCATAATTTCTAAAAGTCATGTGTAACGTATGCATCACGATATATTCTTATCGACAAAGTACATCTTTGCTTGAATGAAAACCTTTCGCTTATAACAAGTAGCTATCGCGACGCGTACGATTTCTAATTAGCCACCTCGGCCATATTTTAAAGGTATATAAACGGCATCGAGTTTTGACTCGGAACATTCTGCCGTTTGCGACAAGTTGGATACGGTAAGTATAAACGACCGCACCGTCTCGGGTAAAGTGGCAAAACGACCTCTCCTCAAAGTTTCTTCTGTGCATTTATGTTTTAAAATGACATTGTTGCATTAGTCTCGCTTGTACAGTTCCTTCCAGTATATGCCGCTAAATGGGTAATAATTTCTTTTTCTGTTTCTTCATTATTTATAGCAATTATTTTCAGCAAGTTGACCTTTCAACCGTATTCTTGGAACCAGATACTGTACTTTGGTGCAACTTTGCTGTTAAAAAAAAATCCCTCTCCACCCAAATTCCATTCTGGAAGCTGGATTGAGTGTATTCAACTAACCCGTAATTATCTTTTTAACGCAGCTGGTAACATAGGTGTTCTACGTTTCTTTCTCACCGCCCTTAGAAATACTGAAATTATAAAATCAAGTTAATTTTCTATGCTTCTCACCTTAGCTTCCTTTCGCTTGTTACTAATATCCAGCATACTTTAGGTTGACCCTGCATTAACCTTGTAGCGGTGTACCTCGGTCTGACGATAACGCGACAGATGTATTTTTTACCGCGAGAAAACAGATGCCATCACTCGAATGGTAACTTCCTCTGTAGAGCGTTTAGGACAATTTATTTCTTTTTTGTTTATCTTGTAAAACAGGATCTCACTTTTATTTAATTTCTTTCGCCTATTATCTTTCCAAAAATTCCTTACAATTAGAGTCGATTCTGGATCGAAGCCGCTTATCCCACGTGACCTGAAGAAGCATCTTGTAAGGTGATATATGTAAATTATGATTTTTTAAGTGGTATTTGAATACACATTACTTGTAGAGATATTGTTGTTTATAAACATAATGAGCATAATTCAATTAAAATATAACTAAAAATGTATTACATAGGCAAGCAGGAAGTTGTAAGGGAATTGTCATTTTTGTTATCTATGCATAGCACATTGGTATTAGATAAGGAAACTCTGCTTACATAAGATTCAGAGTACTTAAGAATATAGCTGTGTTCAAATTGTACGTGCGAGGTTTTTTTCACTGCAGGGCCTTCCTTTTGGTCTGCAGCTTGATCATATTTTCTTTTTTTTTTCATAGAGTATATAGTATTCATAATCTCATATCTTAAATTAACCTTTACTCCGTACTGATGGGTCATGTTTGTTCGTACAATTTCTAACAGTATTGATTCGTCGGAATCTAACGGTCGTAAGGTCGCCGCTCCCCTTATCAAAAAATTATTTTTCAAATCTATTATTCCAGTCATTATTAACACTTTCAGTCATCGACAAACGCGTCGGACAGAACTGACCCATCTGTATGGTTTAGCGGTGCCAAAAACAACAGTACGTAGTAAGAGTTAAATTTAATATTTTTTATAAATTTAAACAAGTTTGCATTCGGAAGTATAAATTAACGTACATACATTTAATTTCCTGATACAAATATCGATCATTACGATATTATTAATTCGGTTTGAGATAGAATGTTTTGCCGTATAAAGTGAATATTTAACATTGCTTCATATCGAAATAAGTACTTACTTCAATACGTAGGTAATCCTTAGTTAATCCGATTATTATCTCCAGCACGGTGCGGTTTTATTAATATAACTTCACTACTTGTGAAAGTTTTATTAATTCATATCTATATAACAGACCTATATTTTTATTCAAACTTTGCTTTTGACTGGGGATTATTCTGCCAACGCCAGAGAATCTTCAAGTTTGTTAACGGCGTAACCTTTCCTTTAATATCATAATTTTAACGAGGCATCCCGACAACAATCGACTTTCCAAATATTTACTGAGTGCATCGGTTTAATTTACGAGCCTGTGACATGCTGTGCGCTCAATAAATTTTACCGTGCGCTCTCTAAAAATGTAGAAACTCGAATGTTTTTTTATGATTAGAGAAAAAGGGGCCGACGAGGCTGAGTAGATAAAGTGACTTACCCTGTTATTTAAACAATAAATTCATTTCTAGAAATAAAGCTTGTTTCTTTATTTCTTAGATCGTTCAACAATAATTTTTGAAGCTGACGCCCTTTTTTTCCCTTCTCAAAAATTGGCAAGCGAAGGTATTTTTATGCCGTTTTTAATGTATGAAACCCGGTCTAATAAATAAGCTGCTCTAACGACTGTTACAATTTTTTTATAATTTTTGAATATATTATGTTTTTTTTTTATTTATCTAACTTCAATGTCATATACAATTAAAAATTCAACGGAATCGTGTTCATCGATATTTATTACAAAAAAAAATTACTGAGCCCTATAAGCCGCACTAGCAAGCAATATTAATCATTTCCACAATTTTTTGAATCAACCAAAATTGCAGATATTTACAGTTTTTATAACGAACTATTTTTTCGTTTCTTAAGTAGAGACATCGAAGGTTCTATTTAGAGAATTATTGAACGAATTCTCTAAGTGAGCGCCGTTCGTCCATTCTCCCCTGATTGAGTTTTGCGGCAACTTTAAACCAAAAATTCTACGTGTATTATTTAATAATAACAATGGTAATATATTTTACCATCTGAACGAAGTATTAAATAATAATATATAGTAAAAAAATACAAATATTACAAGAACTAAATTTTTCGAATAATTTTATTTCTTTTTATTACTTTTCATTATTTGCAAAAATTTCTGTACAGTTAACAACTCTTTCATATCGTACTGGTCTTGTCAAAATTGAATAGAAGTTGATTCCTTAAGGCATATAAGGTTTCAGTGTGAAATCTAAATGTTTTGAATCTGCATTTAAAAGTGAAATAATCGAAATCTCTCAAAGAAATCTCATTCGCTCATACACCATCTTCAACCTGGTTAGAAATCATAGGTCATTTCCTTTCGCATAGCAGGCAAGAAAATCGTTCAGTGGAGAAAATGTAGCATGAAATTTAGGGGTGCAGGCGTGTGCTTGGCCGAAATCTGTCAACTGGGAATCTGCACGCGGGGTTGCTTTCTTGTGGCATATTCCCAAGTGAACGTTTTAAAACAGCAATATGCATACAAAGGGTCTTTGCCGTTTTACGGGACGCTGTTCAACTTCCGAGATTTTAATCTACCCGATGGCTTCAGTAGGTTAGACCGATTTCGATTGTGAAACTTTCGTGGGCTCTCTTTAAAACTTTTCTCGCTTTTTCTGAAAAGAACCCTCTTTACTTACCTTGATATTTAAAACTTCGTGGTGCAGCCAAACGCATTGGTTTTTATCATTTACAGTACACTCCCGCATAACGCGATTAATGCGTTACGCGCTATATGAATTTGGGTTATAGGAAATCGTGCTGTACGGAAATTTTTCTTATGTAACGCGTATAAGCTAAAGAAAAATCTTTGAAATGATTGTTGCTATGCTAACTTTTATTTTCTACATTTTATCAAATAGGATAGTATTTTAAAAATAAATAGAATATATACAAAGTTGATTAAAAGAAAAACATTATTAATGTACAAAAAAAATCTTTTATTTTATTGAAATTTAATAAAAGTGTAATTATACAAATTTGTGTATTATGTGTTTTATCTTTCTTTATTATATTTGCTGTATTTATTGCCAGCTCTTTTTGCAGTTTTAAATTTATATGTTATATATTTTAAATATTCAAAATTTTTTTATTTTAATAGCAAACAATCTGTGCTCAACTAAAGCAGATTTAATTCTTAAATCAGGTAATTCCTGTGTTTTATTATTTGGCGCGATATAGGAATTCGCATTATAAGAACTCCCGTTATACGAGAGTCTGATGTGCTTCAGCTTAATGTTCATCTTGTGTCTAAACGTCGGCAAGATCTTATAACCGATTCTCTTACACTTTTTCTTGCACTGTGCTCTTTTTTAATAACTTTTTTTTTCTGAAGTTTATGGCGATAATATCGAAATTATTATTACGGTCCTGGACTGGTTCAGTTGGGACCTAGAGAAGCCTTGTACTCACCAAAAAAAAATTCTGCATTCTGTTTTTAAAGTTAAAGAAAGATTCTCTTTTTAGGCATGAAACATGTGAGTGTTTTGTGCAATTGTATACAAAAAATATGCATATATATTAAATGTTTACAACTTGGCATAAATGTTTGTATCGAAGATTCTGAACCGCTAAGAAAATTGGATTAAAATTTCTAAAGAGGATCATGGTTCCGAGTCGGATGGTACAGAAATATCTGCAGATATTCAAATTTGGAATATTTAAAGTAGCTCATGCGCAAAATTATTTTTCTTACAACAGAGTATTCATAAAATGTTACGGCATGATTTTCATACAATTAGGTTTCAGAACAAATCCGTTTCGCCCGATATGGTGATTATGTATATGAGTTTCAAAAAATTTTTTTAATGTGAAATGAACGACAAACTATTTGTCTCTATGTATGTCGCTTATATAGTATAAGCGTGCATGTAGAAATGATAAAAATCATTGTCATCTATATTTAGCCTTATGCACAGTACCTATAGTACAGGAATATTTTTGAATTCGAAATCAATTTTTTCAATTATTCCGTAATAACTCTAGGAAAATTAAAAGGCGGGATCCTTCCGCAGTAACGGAGCCCTTGGCCCCAAGGCGGCTTAATTGTATAGGTTTTCCGATCTCACGGGAATGGCTTGAATCGGGGACTCAAGAGTGCCCCTATAAATTCAGCTAATCTGATTTCGGAAATAGTGAACTCGCCCTAACACACATCGATGAACGCACACAAATCGAATGTCAAGATGACCGGCCAAATAATAGATTTCTGCAATTTCCAGTATTTTTTCTGGCTTCTTGCCTATATAGTAGACAGTGACAGAAATATAAATAGAGTATTGATTTTCCGCTCTAGAAGACACTGGGGTTATTTACAACTTCGAATAGATTTAGTTTACCAATACAAATTGGTATACATAATCTTCCACGACATAGCGAAATACTGAGTGTTAATTATCACTATAGTTAATCCATTAGTAACGTGTCTCTTACAATTAGATGGGTTAACTTCGCACGAGTTTCATAATAAACGAATCTTTTAGACTTTATATTTCTTTTGCTGATACTATATGCCTAAACTATATAGCTATATAAGCATTTAGTTATATTCTTTAATTTTTTATCCTAAAACCGAAAATTGTTTCAAACAATTTCAAATATTTCTTTCCTTTCGTAGGATTAAAAGTGAATAGAGTATAATAATAATGAGTGAAAAATGAAGATCTTTGAGAAGGTGCATGAGATCCAAAAAAGTAAATTTATCGACTAGCACATTACTCGAAATCCAGGCCAACAGTTGTACGTCTCAAAAGCGTACGTGTCTCTGTGTGAGTATGTGAAAAAGGTTCACCCCAGCAATCGAGCAAAACACCGCATGTGACCCCACCCTCACATTATGAGCTCCATTCAGACACCCCTGCCATTTCCTATCGGTCAAAACGGTTTGGCACACTCTTAATAGACTTAATAAATCGTTGAGGGTGGAGATCGTTGGAAGTGTAAAAAAAAGTTCTCTAAACTCTCAGGGAGAAAATGGTGAAGCTGGGACTGACCTGAGTACAGCCTTCGCACTGGGGGGTGAAAAAAAGGCAAATGGAAAGAAAGAAAATAAAATTACTCGGATAATGCAGTCGCGGCACGTGCTTCGGAAATTATCCTTGGCACGTTGCTAAGTTCTGTGGTCGCGAAAGTTGGAGTCCAGGCTGCGAAAAATTCACCGACATACAACACGGAATTGTATAGGAGTATATCTTACGATTGGAAATTATATTTATGTTAGATATCGAGCGTTGTTTGTAATGGCGCGACCCATGTAATGGAAATCAATAGTCTGTGCGTTCGATACTCCAGTAAAACTGAAAGGGGAGAAACTAACATCCAGCAATTGCTTTTAAAGGCTGACGCTGACTTTTGAGGGTGTGTCCTTTATCGTTAGCATCCTCGCGTTAACATGGCACAACTGACTTTCGTCCATTCCTTATCGTTTGCTGCTTCGCCTCAGACCTTTTCTTTCTCCTTTCAATGCGCGACCGAAGAAAACAGTGAACAGATGTCCAATGGGATATCTTAGCTCTACGAGGTCGGAAGATTACGTGGGTACCTACACTTGTTCCCAAGAATATATATCAAAAAAATGACTAGTCGTAACGGGAAAAAATAACAGGTCCAGGGGTGCCACGCTGTTGACACCCTTGTGTGCGCTGCCACCCTTGATTCCGAATTTTCTTATTGTTTGGATTGAATGCTTGTGACGCTCACGTTCTTAAGATCTTGTTCACACAAGAGTGCGCGTTAAAACAGAAAACAGATCTGTTATAATAATAATAATATACTTTCCGGACGGTGCTCAATGCCCATTGGACACAACTCGAGGGTACTCGTGATTATTTGTACGATCGATTTCCTGATTTTGGTAATAGCTATTTATCCTCGTACCGATGCCAGAAAATTAATTAAAATTATTTAGACCTTCAGACGTTTATTTTTTTAAATTTTCTCTTTGATGGAATGCAAATTGTTTGTTCTCGTTGAAAGTATTGGAGTGGTGTACTTTAGTGTGTTCGAAATTGTCCAGAAAAACAGCATATATTTTTAATCCATCTATCGGTTAATTGAATATTGGTTTTGGTTGAATTTTCAGGTTTTATATAATATATGTTACAACTGCTAAAAAGTTTCAGTAAACATTTTATGGGGGGACAGGTACTGCAAGTAATGTTTGTGAACTGCGCTGTAGCATCCCACGAAGCGGAATACGATCCCTATTTGTGGAGATAATTAATAATGAATAGCAAACAGAGACCTGGGGCCGATCAGAAATTGTAACTGCAGTCCTCTGGGAAAAGAAATATTGATATTGTCTATGTTGCCATGTCAGTAGTTCATTATTATTATTTTATGTAGACGTGCTACTCCATAATTTCACGTAATAATAAACTGCCTTTTGTTTTTCAAGTAATGCAAAAAACATGCTAGTTGGTACTTCGACATTTCCTTTCTGTAATTATAATTGTAAAAAGCATGGATGTTTGCTTGCGAGCCTATGCTTTTAATTAACAAATAATAGTTCGAGGTAATAAAATCGTAGAGCATAATAAAAACACAGTTCTAAATCGAACAGAAAAATATTTAATTTTATGTAGTACATGTTAATATAATAAAATATAGTAAGTGTACTATGATATAGCGTTATAAATGTATACAATTGAAAAATTCAAGTGAAACAAGAACTACTTTGTAAATATTCTTTATAACATATCAGTGATATCACAATACTACCGTTACATAGCATCGATCGTTTGTGCCATTTTATACACCTATGTTAGTTTAAAAAATAAAGAAAAAATATTTCTTTACTGCATCACGCTATCGCGTTTTAGTTTTAACGCGCACCAGTTTTATTTTTAACTTATCCGATTGGATATTTGCCTTATTTACTGTAGAGCTGATTCTATTTTCAACTATCGATCGGGGGAAAAGGCAGGTCACTACTTACCACTTAGACTATAAGCAGAATACATTGGTCTCTTAAAGTATACCGAATCCTATGTACCGGGAGTTACAGCAACATTCACTTAAAATGTCGATTATTTTAAGAAAAGAAAATTTGTAAATATTGTACGAAATTTGAATATACATGAGGGCTGTTTACTTTATAGATCAATCGACATATCGTAAGGAACGACAACGTTCAAGAGTTCCATTGCGTCATGGCAGAATGATTATCGGTTAATCATTGACAACTGTCAAATGTTTGTTCCGAACTGTAAAAGGATCACGTTTCAAAATGCAACAATTTTGGAACAGGTAATAAATAAAATAAATTTCCTTAAATAGTAAGGAATATGTATTATATCTTGTATCATACGTTATTCGTAAATTGATAGAAAATTGTATTTCTTATTCCTTAATCTTATCGTTGTGCTTTGTATGAATTCTTATTACATTGAAAATAAAAATCATATATGTAACATGTAAAGTATAGAATTTTTTTACTTTATTTATTTTTGTCTATGCTTTATCTAATTATTTGGAAAGAATTTAACTTACTATTTCATTGAAGTATGTACTCAATTGAAAAATTTGAATACGGATCAAGGACTGCGATTGGAATCCTTATTTAGGGTTGTAGAGAATGAAGTATTTTTTCTATCAATTTATCCATAGCGATGAGCATTATCCGAATATGTGCCAACGTCAGAAAGTTCGATAACAAAAGGATATTGGGCTGTGTGCAGAAGGCATGCGTTTTCGGATAGTTTGAGACGACCAATCGTTAAAACTTTTCCATTTTACTGAATTACAGTTTGAACGATTCTTTTCGGTTGGGTTCGGCGGGGGAAAGGAAATTTCTCAAGCTTAACATCGAAGCACAAGAGCCCAGTCTGGTCTAAGTCCCACAGGAACAATTTATCTGGTTATTTCGCGGGTGAAACGATAGGAAACAATTTATCTTAAATTTATCTGCGTAAAAGTGGTTACGAACATATCCGCCACACATTCTTCACGTATAGGGGAAGGGACTGGAGATAAATCGATTTTTTTCTAAAATTATTATTATGATATTATTTTTATAATTGGTTTTGTAAAATTCATTTTTTGTATCATAAGTATGTTCTTAGACACAAAAGTTGTTAGAATCGCATTACAATTCATAAATGTATGAAATATTTTATTGGCATGTAATTAATTATAGTTAATTAAATAGTAATAGCTTATTTAATTATTATTATTCCAATATATTGGAAGAATATTCTTTACCTGCGCTGCTCGAGCATTTGCCCCTGAAAGTATGTTACACGCTTAACCAATGGCATACGTACTCTCAGAATATTTATGGAAATTTATGTTTAACAATGATTCCGCGAAAGAAGTGATATATTAAAAAATCAGAAGCGGTAATAAATGTATTTATTTTTTATTCTCTTCTTCGTAAATTAAGTAGTATACATTAATTGATATTGAACGTTATGCTCTAGCTGATCTTTCTCGCAAGTGCTGCTTGGTGAGTTTTCACAGTATATATATGAGCGCCACATTCTTCAAACATTGATTAGGAGGTGAGGAAAGACTTTACAGGATTCACTATGACTGTAAGCTATATAAGCTATTGGGAACGTAATTCTGATCCTAATATATTATTAACGTTTTCTAATTTACTTTATTCGATATAACAACATTATATTATATTCTCCATTTTTGTATATGAGATATAAAAATATTAGAAAATATAATATATTTTAATATTATACCATTACTTATTCATGTTACTCACATATTTATTCACATTACTTGTATTTCTTTATTCAATTGATAATGCGCCATGTAATCGTGAAACGTTAGGAAATAAAGTTTCTAACTATTGTAATCGGCTTTTTAATTAAAAACAGATTTTATTTAATGTGAACAAGAGTGCAGTAAAAAAGAGAAGCATAGTTAGCAACCTATATGATATTCTCTTGTTTTAAAAGAATATATCAATCTATAATAAATTATTTATTTTGTTTTCGTATTTGCCTGTAAATGTTAATAAAGCCATAATGAAAGGGAAGGACGGAAATAACAATTCAATTTCTTTAGATAAGCCTGATCGTTTTAGCATTTTTAACCCTTATGTCAATACCTAAAATCTTGCGGGCTGTTTAAGAGCCTGAGTTGTCTAGTATGCAGACCTAGATCCGGTTTCCTATCGACCTATATCATAAAGTAATATTCGCACAAAGGTTTTAGGTTATTCTAGAATATTCCTTTCAAGTCTAAAATATTCTTTGTCCTTTTTATATCTGGTCTGTTGAACTGATCTTCGGCGTGCATCCGGCATTTGGCCTTTGCAGCACAATTTAAACAACGATTTAGTACAAGGCGGACGTGTTTTAAACGTCCCTCATTTTAAGAATGTAATGCTAGTTAGTGAATGTTGAATTTTTTATTTATTATAAAAAAATATTTAAAAATTGAAGAGTTATCACGAGAAGAATACGCGAGGTAATAATCTATACAATTTCAATAACAGAATTACAGTTCTTGCAGCCGTAAGTTGCGAAAAAGTAGATATAATATAATTTTTTTACAGATTGAGTGTTTTCAAAAGAGCAGCTTATTTGCGAGAATTTTTCGTCGAAACAACATCACCAGAATCAGTGATTTTCTCTGACAGTGAAGTAGAAAATTGGATGCCCTTATGATTTAAGCAAGTGAATATTCTGATAAGGATTGTAATGTCAATTTATGTGTTTTATGTTATATGTTATTGATAACGAATAATGTAATTTTTGTCTTTCGTAATATTGCTTTTGTTAATAAATAGATGAGGACCCACTGGCAGATGCAGGCGAAATTGAAACAGATCAAAGTCTGAATGAAAGTGAAAATAGCGAGGAAGAGTATACACAGGTTGATACAAATAAACCATTTATCTCTGCTCAGGATCATTTTCGGGCTAAAAATGGGACGATATGGAGTAAAATACCACATACTCAGCATCAAGCTCCATTCCGTAATGTCGTTAGACCCCGAAGTGACCCACGCAGATCTACATCAACAATATCGACATGCGATATATTCAAATGTATTTTACTTCGGAAATGGTTAACGTTATCGTCCACCATACAAATAGAAAGGCCGGGAGTGTTTGCCAAAAACACAATGAAGAAAACTTAACTCTTTTGGAAAGATTTAACTGCAAGTGATTTTTATGCGTTCCTTGGAGTTTTGATTACATCCGGAGCAAACAATTTAAATACCTTATGTGGAAATATACTTGCTATCCATTGTATCGAGCGGCAATGGGAGTAAATAGATTTTCAAAGATTGTCAGATTTCTACGCTTTGACGATGCAAACACGAGAACGTAGCGTTCACAGGACGACAAAGCTGCTACAATAAACGAGATGTGGACGATGCTGAACTACAATCTCATGAAAATGTATAGACCCACAGAAAACCTAACGATCGATGAACAATTATTCCCTTATATAGAGGAAGAAAACGATTTATCCAATAGATTCTATCGAAGCCTACTAAATACGGGATAAAAATGTGATGGATCTACGACGCGGAAAATTATGACCTACTTACGGGTAAAATTTACACCGAAAATCAGCATCAGAACGAGAAACCAGCAAGAAGAACGAGTAGTAAAGTGTTTAGCCGCTCCATTTAAGGGATCTGGACGTAATATTGCCATGTACAAGTTCTTTGTAAGTTTACCTTTAGCAGAGACTCTTTTATGCTGGAGTTTGACCATCGCTGGGACACTGAAACGAAATAAAAAATATATTGCTCGAGAAATTACGAAGATAAAATCTCGAGAAACATGATTCATTTTTAAAGTAAAACTAAATCTGATGTTTATATTATGGACAAGTTGGTTCAACGATATAGTGTGAAAAGGTGGCCGAACAGGTGGCCATTTGCTTTTTTCTTCAATATCGTTTACATTGCAACTCTTGCAGCACACTATATTATTTATTACTTAAATAATTACATGTTAAATAAGAATACAAATCGCCACCGAATATTTTTGAGACAATTCGGAGAAGAACTGATTGTGAGTCTGCCGGTAATTCCCAAACTGAGTCTGCCGATCGATCCCCAAATCCGTAGGTCACAAGGAACTTATCTACTAAATTAGCAATCAAAGGTGCCTTGGATAAATTTATCATTATATCTGATAGTGCTTCTATTTCAGCACCAACTCCATCAACTTCACGCGATGCAAGTGGACGGAAAGTAGTCGTCGGTTCTTGTCACATTCGTTATGCAGCTCTCCACAAGAGAAGAAGAAAAACTTGAAAATTATGCTTCCACTGTAAAAAATCTATATGTGACAATTCTAAAACATTTACACTGTGTCAAAGTTGTCCGATAGCACAATAACATTGATTAAAATAAGTTATCATTATTTATAAATATATTAATATATTTATAGTAAAATTATAATTCAACGTATGTATTTATTTTTATTTCTTTTAACCCTTTATTTGATAAAATTTTCGTTTGTTTTCATATCTCTAGTGAAAAACATATATGGGTGCCCGGATACCCCGGCTTTTTAATACAAAAGTACTTAAGCATGTTTAGTCTCATTTTAATTAACTTTTTAATGAGCAAATAAAAAAAAAGGACGTCAGTCGACTCAAAATCGCTCAAATTGTGGGGATGTGACGGGCAAAATGATCCCTTTTTCCTAAATGTTTTTTTTTCAACTCAAAATTCGAAAAAGGGTTTTCGGTTATTAATATAAAAATTAAATGCTTCATAGCACTATAGGTTTATTGGAAAATGAGTCAAGCCTGCAGAGAGGATCGTTGTTTCTCAGTTTATTGAATGCAATTGATCGAGACACAATGACGCTTTTAGCTCATGTTCAAACACACGTATAGAGTGCTCCAGTACGGTTGAAAATGTTAGAACGAACAAGCCTTATATATAATTTCTTTCTTTATAAAATGCTAGCTGCCCACACAGCACACTATATTCCAAAAACATTACAACAATATTTCCAATATTTCGTTGCGACAGCAATGTTGTTGATGCCTTTGAATCAAATATTGTACAATATTTCAGGGCAATGTAGTAAATATAACTTTCTGATATATTGTTGAAATCATAGACAGTGTTTATAGGTTGCAGAAATATTTTAGAACAGTACTTAACAATGATTATTTTTTATTATTTCAGAAATATTGAGCAAATACTCATTCGAAAATTTTTTTTTTCATATTAAAAGTTTTCATATTAAAACCCACACAGCACACTATATTTCCAAAACATTACAACACTATTTCCAATATTTCATTGCGATAGCAATGTTGTGGATGCCTTTGTATCAAATATTGTACAACATTTCAGGGCAAGGTAATAAATATAACTTT